>JAHREE010000379.1:5071564-5158639 GCA_033628505.1 Tringa tobata
AAATTCTGGAAAAAAATAGAAGAAGGGATTGAGTTTGTTAAACACTTCCGGAGTCACCTGGGTGAGAAGTTGCTTTTTCTTCTCTGAAGGATCTCACTTTTTCCTCCCCCTTGCTCTTAGTCGTTTGAAGAGGGAGTACACTATAGAGGATGGGGGTTCTGGGATTCGTTTACTGCAGTCAGGGATTAAATGGTATCTACCTGTCTTCCTTCATTCCCCTGTCCTGTTATGTTTTGCTCCGAAACTGCAGGAGGAATGGGGTGAGAATAAAACATGTGGGACATCTCCTACATCCTTTGCATTGCCTTATGCCCATATCTGTGGGCAGAATGTCTAGGACATGAAGACTTATTTTGACATTTTTCTATGTAAAAATAAGTGAACCAGGTATATAACAGGAGTCATAAAATCCAGAGAAGTTTGAAAAGGTGTTACTTTAGTAAGGTTACTTTCATCCTGTATCTTTTTGTTTGTTTGTTTTTTCTCCTGCAGTATGGAAAAAAAAATAATTTTCACCTGGAATTATTGCAGCTGCAGAGTCGATTCTGCATCATAGTCATGATTATCAGCTGACTTAAGCAATTAAGAATTAATAATTTTAACCCACTTTTCTGAGGTAGTAAGTACACATAGCTCTTCTGTTCTCTGCTAAGCATTAGATATGGACAGAAAATCAGTTTCTCATTGCTATTAGAAATGATGGTATGCCTGATGGGGCAAAAACCAGTTTTATATGCAGGCTGTTACAATAAGAAAATACTTAAAATAGATAGCAAAAGTACTGTTTCTTTTTAGAGTTAAAAAAATTGTTTTGTTGGGTTCTTGATCTGAACTACCAAGTCTTCATTACGTACAGAAACAAAATGTGAGAACAAAGCAAAAATAAGTATTGTGAAAAACTTATGGAAGGCTCAATTGCAGAGTTATTTTGAGTGTTGTGTATGTTAATAGCAGGACTGTAGAGTGCTTTTTCCTCTTTTGAGAGATGCAGGGGTGTGTTTTTAATTGAAGTCAGGTAGTTTTTTTAAGTCAGAAAAGTGAAGAAACAGCTGAGAAGCAGGTTAAACCTCTGTAGGATTTTTCTTGTGGAATGCTGAAACGAAGGGTGTTCTTTTCCTGTGTCTTAACAGTAAATTAACTTTTTAAATAGGTGTTATTGAGAGTATTGCTGTTAGTTCGGAGGGGGCGTTATTCTGTTCAGTTGGAGACGACAAAGCCATGAAGGTGTTTGATGTGGTCAACTTTGATATGATCAACATGCTGAAACTTGGGTAAGTTATTTAGTTCTTGAAAATGTTTCTTTGGGATTATAAGTGGGAGTTATTTTGCTAAGAGGTCAGTCAATAGTTTGCAGGTTTTAAGGGTCTTTTTCCCCCAGTCAGATCAAGCTTATTAAGTTGCATTATCCAAAATGCATCCAGTGGCTGGAGACTGCCAGACTGAATAGAAAAATCCATGACTTGGTATACAACAGGACACGAGTGGAGTAGATCTGTGCCTTTCCTCGGTGTCAAATACGCACAAAGATGTGGTGTTTCTCAAAATACTTAGGCATTATTTTTTTCTGTTGCTTGGCACTGAGTTTAAAAATTATAGCCAACTAACAGTTCCAACAGAGAAGGAATTTGGCCTATATGTATTGTCATAGGGATAGAAGTTTCCTCCTTATGTTAGAAAGAATGTTGCTCTTTTCCTTAGTCTTGCTGCGGTAGGATTTCTTACACGGTATGCAGCTTAAGAATCTTGGAGAAATAGGAATGTATGTTATTGGAGTTATAACAATGCCAGAGGTAAACAAGACCTGTGCTTTTACAAGGGGTGCCTATATAAAACCTTACGTTACCTGCTTTGCTGGTTATAGCTTTAGTATCATCCTCCAGATAATGTACTTCACCTATCAGAATGCTGTGGAAAAATTCCAGTTAGCCTTAGTCTTGTTTTTGCTGGTCTTTTCTGCTTAGCAGCCCTGTATTTTGGTAAAATTATAGGATGAAATAAAATTACTTTATTATTAATATTAATAAGAAAAAATTAATTTGATGTCACAATAGAAGGTGCTTTTTTCCTATTTGAGAGTAGGGAAAACTGTGGTAGAATTTAAATCAGTTTTGTTTCAGGGATACCCTGAGAATGCTACCTATAATATTTTTCTAGAGTATGTTTCCTGATTTATCTTCAAATAGTTTTTTTTTTGTCAACCTCAGTAATTGAGAGCTTCCTCCCCCTATATTTTTTTTTCATACATACCTGAAGTGAACTCTTTAACGAAGAAAAGAACATTATATGGCTGTAATATCAGCATTGTCCTGAATAACCTTTTAAAACTTAAAAATGTTTAAAACTTAGAGCAACAAACATTCAGAGTTTTATCTTCTGCATTACTGTTTATTGAACAGTATTGACCTGCCTGAGGATTTTTTTTTTCATGGCTGTTAGCTCAGGCTTGCAGTGGTTAATGTAGAGTCATAAGTTTTGTGTGGTCTTTTCAGTTCACATTATCTTGTGTTGCCTGCTTTGATAGGTGTATGCCAGTATATTGCAGGGTTGATTGGCTTTCTCTCCAGTTCTGCAAATCCTTTCAGTTCTGACTAATCTATACAGTGTGGATATCTGCAAATCCCCATGCTTTGTGTTTCCATTAGCAGTATGGAGAAGGGTGGCTATTTCTGTGGAAACTTTGGATAATGATGCATCATCAATGGGACATCATATTTATTTATTTATTTATTTATGCATCTATTTGATCCTATTTTTTCTAGTGAACCTGAGACAAAGTTCTGGTTATGTTTCTCTTTATGATAATCTTTACCAGACAGGCATTGAAAATCCAAATTATTAGTGTCTGTCATTTTCAGCCCTTCAGTATCTGTTAGTTTGATTTGTGAAAGGATACTAAATGTGAGTTTTCTATGGAGGCTGTGTCATTTCTTTGTGGTCTGTCATTTAGTTTCTGAGTTCTAGTTCTCAAAATCTTTGATTACAGACTGTTTTTTAAAAACAGACATAACTGACATTATTGACCATATCTCTGGTTTGCTTTATTTGTGGAGTGTGATTTTGCTAGTAATAAATGAATTCCTTCTTAAATGCATTCAGAACACTTACTGAATATAGAGTGATTGTCTTAATTTTACTTCTGTCGCTTTTTGGTTTTGTTTTTGTTTTTTTCTTTTTGGCAAGACCTAGTTTATTGTTTCTGAAAGTGTATGACAAAGGTGTAATTGTCTTCCTGTCCACTGAAGAGATGAATGAGAAATGCTATTGAGTCATAGAAGTTCAGTAGTAATCATTAATGCCACTTGTGCTATTTAGCTGGATTTCCAGCCTTACTTTTCTTTTTTACCCACCTTCTACCTTTGCTTTCTATCAGAGTCTCTTTATAAAACAATACGGGAGCAACAGAAATTGGCCGAGCCATTCACTGAATTGTGTTGCTTGGAAAAGCTTGGTTATAACACAGTTGTATTTTAGCAAGAAAAATATTAGCAAGACTAGTTAATGAAGTTCAGAATTTGCTTCTGGTACTTGATTTCAGGTTTCTAGCATAATTTGATTCTTACCTAAGTAACATGAGTCCTTTTTTTTGTTGGTTTTTTTTTTGTTTTCCCCTTCCACTTTTTGTTGCAGCTACTACCCTGGCCAGTGTGAATGGGTATATTGCCCTGGAGATGCCATATCTTCTGTTGCAACGTCTGAGAAGAGCACAGGAAAAATATTCATCTATGATGGACGAGGAAATAACCAGCCACTTCATGTTTTTGATAAACTTCATACATCCTCTCTTACTCAGATACGGTTGAACCCTGTCTACAAAGTAGTAGTGTCTTCTGACAAATCTGGAATGATCGAATACTGGACTGGTACTCCGCACGAATATAAATTTCCCAAGAATGTGAACTGGGAATATAAAACAGACACTGATTTATACGAATTTGCTAAATGCAAGGCTTACCCATCCAGTATAAGTTTTTCACCTGATGGCAAGAAAATGGCTACTCTTGGGTCTGACAGAAAAGTTAGAATTTTCCGGTTTTTGACGGGGAAGCTCATGAGAGTCTTTGATGAATCTCTGAGTGTGAGTTTGGTTTTCTTCTTTTTTTGACATGTTTTCTGTACTTATTTGAATTTATTTACCAGAATGTACACCTAAGTTACCTGCTTCTAACACTATATTTTTTGCTGTATTTTTATTTCAGAAAAGGTTTTCCATAATCTCTTCCTTGCCTCTTGTATTGCTTTACTCCAAAACTAAGTCTTACTGATTTATATTAGTTAAGTAGTGAAATTGAGTTGTTGATTTTCATGTGTGTGTTTATACTGCTAGATTACCTTTGACTAGAAAGAAATTGTGGAAAATGCCCACCTCAACATTATAATAATGAATTAAATCTGTCATCTTCTAAGAAATTTGTTAGATGCTACACGCTTTTCTTTCTTTGCTTAAGTCTGGTACTGCAATGTGCCTATTGGGTTGTTAAAATAGGGTATCACTTTAATGTATTTTTTTTTAGTTCTTCAGTTAAGTGGACCAGTCTCACTTGAATTATTTATTTTCTAAGCATGTGGGTCCGTGCTTTGCTGAATCAGAAGTTTACAGTATGTTCATATAATAGTGATTTTTTTTTTTTTCTGTAGATGTTTACTGAACTTCAGCAGATGAGACAGCAACTACCAGACATGGAGTTTGGCCGACGTATGGCAGTTGAGCGTGAGCTGGAGAAAGTGGATGCAGTAAGATTAATTAATATAATTTTTGATGAAACTGGACACTTCGTTCTCTATGGAACAATGTTGGGGATTAAGGTCATAAATGTAGAGACTAACAGGTAAGTTCCAATGACACACATTGAGATAAACATGTTTGTTTCAAAGTCTATATTCAGTCAAATTTGTATTATATTTAAAACTTGATATGACTGTTGGGGTCTCTAATCTTTTTTTGTTGTTATTATTTGGGAGCCTTCATTAGACTGTAGGTAAAATAATGCCATGCTTCATAATGAGCAGTTGCAGTTTAAAGCTTAGTAAAGTGAGGAGAAAACATGGCAAACATATTTATATTAAAAAATGTGTCATTAATTCATCTCTGGCTAACTAGATGTGATAACGTAAAGTAAATGTGGATCATGCAGTTGGGATTTTGTCATGTAAGGAGGCTGCCTAGTAAATTATGTAGCAAGGTTGAATAGAGAAGCATCATAAAAACAACCAGAAAAGAAATATTTTGAAAGGGTTTTGGAATTTTGCTTTGAGTCCTGCAGTCAGGAAGGCAACGTTCTCTGACTGTGAGCAGCTAACAGTAGTTACACCTTTTTACATCTTGTACTTCAGGTGTGTTCGTATCTTGGGAAAACAAGAGAACATCAGAATGATGCAACTAGCTTTGTTTCAAGGAGTAGCAAAGAAACATCGTGCTGCAATCACTATAGAGATGAAGGCATCTGAAAATCCTGTTCTCCAGAATATCCAGGCAGATCCGACAGTAATCTGCACAGCTTTTAAAAAAAATAGGTTTTACATGGTGCGTGTTATTTCTATTTAAATAACTCTATTCTTGTATTGATGTTTTATCTGCATTATTTTTTGTTTTTCTTGCACCTTTCCAGTGCTTTTTGTCTTGAGTATTTGCGAACACAACTTTTCCAGAGGAGTCCCTTTATATTGCAAATATATTCTAGAATTTTTAGTTTGAACTATCTATAAATTCACTAAAAACAGCTTTAATTTTTTCATTATTGCTCAAACAGTTTCATAAACTTGGATGGTTTGGGCTATCTAAATTATAGTTCACCAAGAACTTTTGTTCTAGTTGAGAAAAAAACCGAACCCTTAAGTAAGAACAGTTTAAAAACCTAACCAGATCTTGTATTAATAATGAAACAATAATTAGCTGTATAAAATATGTAATACAAAATAATTAAATTCAGAGCAGCATCAGGACTCGGTAGCACTAAGTACCTTATGGGCAACTAAGACAGGAGTCATCTTCCTGTTCACTATTTAGATTTTAGGTGAGATGCAGTGAATAACTCAAACAGACGAGTAGTTAGTAGTTGATTTGGGATGTGATAACCATAGAGGTTAGAGATCAGTCTGTCTGTTGATACTTGTGCTTGAACTTGATTGTGTTTTCTGTTGGGCCAAGAGAGTATACTTTCTAAAGTTTTGTGTGGTTAGTGTGTAGTATATAGGGGATTATATCACTCTGAACAATTTACAAGTGAGGAGGAAAAGTCAGACAAAGCCTGGAAACTCACTGTTAGAGAAAACGTGACTATACGCATGCAGAACGATTAGCAATTGTCATTTGATGTGCAAGTGTTCTACTCACCTAAGTGGATAATTGTATTCATATATTTATTCTGTGTTTTCCTGTAAGTACCGCAAAAATTACATTTCTGAGATTTTTCCTGTTCTGAGTTAAGTTTGCTGGTTTTCTATAGTTATGTATCAATGCAGTATTGGAATAAGGATTTAGCTTGACTTTGTAGCGAAACTAAAAGTTTGTGATGAATATAACAGTTCTGTATGAATATAACAAAACACATTTATATTCTCCACTGTTTTTAAAGAAAATATGCTAAACTACTGCATCAACTACTGTGTTGCAAGGGGGAAGAAGTTTAAAGATAACAGTTTATAAAAAGTTACTTGGGTTTGTATGTAGTTGTACTGGAATTTGTGACACTGGATATGCTGGTAGCATGCAACACTGAAATGCAAGGATAGATTGTCTATGAATTCTCTCCCTACATTTCAAATCTAGTGGAGTGTTTAGCAGGTTGAATAATCATATTGATGTCTTGGGTGCAGAGTGGTGTGTAAGATAAAGGAAAACAAGAGAAAACCAAAGAGTTAACCTTCTGTTCTTTTGTTCTTCAGTTTACTAAACGTGAGCCAGAAGATACAAAGAGTGCAGATTCTGACAGAGATGTATTTAATGAGAAACCTTCTAAAGAAGAAGTCATGGCAGCCACTCAGGCAGAAGGTCCCAAAAGAGTTTCAGACAGCGCCATCATCCACACAAGCATGGGAGATATTCATATCAAGCTTTTTCCTGTTGAGTACGTATTTATTAGTTTTTCTGTTATTTCAGTTTTCCTTCCTTCTGTGCCTTTTGGTGGCAGTATCCAAAACTTACATTTCGAGTTAGGAATATTTTCTTCCCCATTTTCTACTTGTTCCTTGTTTGCTGACAGTTTCTTAATACCTCAAGCTAGGAACATGACTGGCAAACGCAAGTAGGGTAAAAATAGGTCTAAATAATAGTTGGGGCACATTTGGTTGGTTGTTGGTTTTTATTATTATTATTATTTTTGCTTTAATTATTGGTTCAGGGGGGGTATTCTTTTATTAACTTTTGTTCTTTGTCTAAACTGCAAATGTGGATAGGTCATGATGCTCTTCTGAGTAAGCTACACATTATTGTAGGGCACTGCTGTTTGATTCCATCTTGAAAAAGAATGATCGTGTTGGCAGCAGTAGATTTGGCAATAGTTCTGTGTGAGCCAGAGGCACAGTACAGTTTGCAATTTCCAAATGTGGCCATTGTACTACGCTTTATATTATTGCAGCTCCTTCAGGAGCAACATAAAATGTATACCACCGTGGATATCCAAAACCAGGCATATAATTGAAAAAGCGTTCTATGCGCGACAGTTGCTAAAGTTACTGTGTCAGCATCTCTTCTTTTGTAATGCTAATATATGCAAAGATTTCGTTATGAAACAGTAAATTTATATAATGTTATCTATATATTGCTATACATTGAAACGTAAACCATTTAAGCGGAGTCCATGCTTCTCCAAAAACAAGTTTATGTTGTGTCATAAGCGCCAGTAAGGCAACACAACCTCAATTCTACCCTGCAGGGCTGCTAGTCTTTTACTGCTCTCTTCACCAACATCTCCTTGCACCAGGCCCTAGTTTCTGGAGTTCTCAATTGTAGCATACAGGTTGCAGTGACAGTAGAGCCATTACCAGTGAGTGACTGGCCAAGCTACATTATTTCTGACATTTTTTTTTTAGTTCTCTTGCCAGTGTGTGCACTTAATTCTCTTGCCATATATTTGTATGCATGGTATTGTTAGGTGCTTCACTGCAATGTTTTGTATGCAATTTTAAATTACTTACAGTATTACTAGGCTTGGTTATTGTTAGGTTTGTCATTTCTTGTTCTAGTGTTTTCTCCCAGCCAAGATTTGAATTTAAAATCTCTTTAAGATAAATGTAATTTAAAAATTAAAGAAGAACATATATGATGTGGCTTTGTGTGCCCTTTAACTCTTTGGCCACTTGCTGATGAAATAAAGTTGTGAATGACTATATACCACCCGGCAGGAACTGGGACTATCATCTTGTCTCTTCTGTTAGTTATGCCATTAGTGCTGTGTTTCACGAGTTGGTTTAGAACATCACTAAGCCCAAGCTAATGTTCCTTGTCACAGCTGAAGTAACTCTACAGCTATGGATTCAACTTGGCTGTATTCTCATTTGGTGGGAATATGTGTGTGACTGCGTAAACCTGTCAGTGTAGATCTACCCTGGCTACTAATCTATTTTATAAAACTAGTGGAAGAGCTATTGCAAAGAATTTTCATTCTGGTAGCAAATCTCTCTGAAGTAAAAAGTCAAGTCACAAAGGTGAAAGAGGTTGTTTGTTTGTTTGTTATTTTTCCCTGCTTCCAAACAGTGTTTGTGAGTAGTTTCAGGGAAGGGTAACTGACTCTGCTGACTGCAGAGTATAATACTAGAACACTGTGTTTTTTAGATTTTATTTCTTGTATGCAACACTGGACACCTTACATGGATAGCTTAATAGAATTACAGAATTAGAGAGGTAAAAGAGTGAACAACTTTCTGCTTGTGATTCATTTTGTAAATAAACCAAGTAAGCAGAAAGCTGGGGAAGGAACATCTAATCAGTGGTGCCTTGAACTAGGCTTTGAAGAATAGATTTATTTCTTGGCTGTTGTGGTTTAACCCCAGCTGGCAATGAAGGCCCGCACAGCAGCTTGCTTATGTCCCCCCACAGTGGGATGGGGGAGAGACTTGCAAGGGTAAAAGTGTCACGGGTAATGGTTACTTGGGAAGACAAACGCCATCACTCTGAACATGTTCCCCCCCAACCCCTTCCTCCTCCTTCCCCCAGCTCTATATGCTGAGCACGATGCCACATGGTGTGGAATATCCCTGTGGTCAGTTGGGGTCGGCTGTCCCGGCTGTATCTCCTCCCAAATTCTTGTGCACTCACAGCTTGCTGGCTGGCTGGGAGGTGTGAGGAGCAGAGTGTGTGAGCACTGCTCAGCAATAACTCAAATATCTCTCTGGTATCAACACTGCTGCTGCCTTCCTGGGTAATCATGCAACCTCATACCCAAAGGTTTTTTTCTTGCAGCCCTGGGTTTCAGAAGGTGGGGATTTCTTTTTCTCCTTATTTGATAAAAGCCCTTTCTACAGTGTGCTGAAATGCTGCTCAGGATCTTTCTCAGCTGAAATCTTGATGGCTTTGCCACCATACAGTTAAATACTTACTGTAGTCTGTATTTGCTGTTACACAATTTCAGGTGCCCCAAAACGGTGGAAAACTTCTGTGTGCACAGCAGAAATGGTTACTACAACGGACACATATTTCACCGTATCATCAAGGTAATTTGTAAAACGCTAAGCTTTTGTTGGTTTAGATAATGTACCTTTGAGGTCAGTCCTCTGTGTTAACAGTTTCCTTTCCATTTTGTACAGAAGATTTCTGGAATACCTTCAGAGCTCTCTGTACAAAGTCTGAACAACTCTGAGGTTCTAAACATCTTTATCAGTAACTGAAGTTGTTTTAATAGTTGTTCTGCAACTGACAAGGTGGAAGAAATCTGAAAATTAAGACAAAAATTAATTCAGCAGTCCTGCTTGAATTAAGATTTTGTTTTATGTCATAAGGCATTTCTTATAAGGCTTCTTACTTCTGTTGCATCAGAATCAGACGGTGCTGAGGGATATGGTGTAGGGGAGGACTTTGTAGAGTAGGGTAGATGGTTGGCCTCGATGATCCCAAGGGTCTCTTCCAACCTAGACGATTCTATGATTCTAAGTGTTTGCAGAGGGTATAGTCAGGTTTCTCATTCTTCACTAGGAGGAACAGTGAGTAGGCTTGTTTTTTCACAGATACTTGATTGTCAGTTGAAGAATGCTTTGTCCCTTTTCCACAGGATTTTAACACATATTTTGTTGAAAGATTTGAAGTAAGTTTGAAAAAAAACGTCACCTGGCATAAAACATTTTTGTTTATTTATTCTATGTGATGATAAATTAATACTTAATTTCTATGCAGGGTTTCATGATTCAGACCGTAATACTTAATTTCTATGCAGGGTTTCATGATTCAGACCGGTGACCCAACTGGTACAGGAATGGGAGGTGAAAGTATTTGGGGAGGAGAATTTGAAGATGAGTTTCATTCAACTTTACGACATGACAGACCCTACACGCTCAGCATGGCTAATGCAGGACCAAATACCAATGGATCCCAGTTTTTTATAACAGTAGTGCCAACTGTAAGTAATAAAGCTTAATTTAAGGCCTGATTGCTAAGTAGGTAGTAAAAATATGTATTTTTTCTGATGGAAAAAGGAACACAATTCTATCTAAATAATCTCCTCTTGTTATTATGCAAACAAATGCTGCACACAGTGTATACTGTGTAGGCTTCACTGAAACAGTCCTTCAAGAAATAGAAAAGTATTTTTGTAAGTTGTGATCAAGATGCCTTTTGCCTTTAATTGGACTAAGAATCATTGAATGGTTCAGGTTGGAAGGGACCTTAAGATCATTGAGTTCCAACCCCCCTGCCATGGACAGGGACACCTCCCACTAGAGCAGGTTGCTCAAAGCTCCGTCCAGCCTGGCCTTGGACGTTTCCAGGGATGGGGCATCCACAATTTCTCTGGGCAACCTCTTCCAGTGTCTCACCACTCTCACAGTAAGGAATTTCTTCCTAATATCTAATCTAAATCTCCCCTCTTTCAGTTTACCCCTTGTCCTGTTGCTGCACTCTCTGATGAAGAGTCCCTCCCCATCTCTCCTGTAGGCCCCCCTTGGGCACTGGAAGGCTGCTATAAAGTGTCCCTGGAGCCTTCTCTTCTCCAGGCGGTATCTAGTAAATCAGACAAGGTTGCAATTGTTTATTACTGGAGTATTTTTTATTAGTATGCTGATTTAAACTTGATGGAAATCTACCTATTGCTTTAAATGTTTGAAGTTTTTTGATATGGTATCAGGATGACTCCTTAATATTGCCTAATTATAGCAACATAAGGAAGCCAGTATTCAGCTTTGAAGATTTCCTTAGATCAGTGTACAATTTCAGAGCCAAAAAAAGAAATTGCGATGTATGTGTCTAACAGATACAATGTAACACAGAAACTACATTAATCTAGTACTTTTTTCAAAATTACGTTTTTGTTTTTTTTTTTAAAAGCACCCATCTACCATAATTTTGAAGCTTACATTTATATCAGTCCCTATAGTCAGATTGCTAATTGGGCATACTGTATTAATGTGACTTTGAGTTAAGTCATATTCTGGACTGGCACTTACAATTCAGCTGTGACAAATACCATCAAATACAGAGATAGAAACTGCATTTCTGTGAACAGAATACATTTTAAAATAAACTGAGAAATTCTATTGCATTGCTAGAACTTGATCTCTGTAGTACTTTAGAAAACAGCTGGAAAAGTGATGCATTTAAATGCATATGAATATCTATTAGCCACATAAGTTTCACAGTCTGAACATAATAAAATGTATTCATGTTCACTTAATCT
Organism: Tringa tobata; assembly: GCA_033628505.1. Taxonomy (NCBI): domain Eukaryota; kingdom Metazoa; phylum Chordata; class Aves; order Charadriiformes; family Scolopacidae; genus Tringa; species Tringa tobata. The sequence continues at coordinate 5,083,384 of JAHREE010000379.1, forward strand.
CTTTCCAGTTTGCTTTCTATTTTACTTTATTCTATAAACTGCTTTTTACTTTAATATGCTTTTTCTTTCTCCTGCCCTCAAACAGCCATGGCTAGACAACAAGCACAGTGTGTTTGGACGGGTGACTAAAGGCATGGAAGTTGTTCAAAGAATCTCAAATGTAAAAGTCAATCCCAAAACCGACAAACCCTATGAAGATATCAGCATCATTAATATCACAGTGAAGTAAGCTAGGAGTTGAAGGTTTCAGCTTACGCAGAAAAACCTTGGCATGGTGGAACCCAAAAAGGGACCTTGAAACAGAAACACTGTTGGTAATTCCTAGACAGAACAATCACCAGTTTTCCTATTTTTAATGTACCTAAAGTGCCCTAAGTCTGTATTTCTGGTAACTTTGTATTTTAAAGTAAAAACATCTGCATGTTTCTTAAAAAGTCTGCTGTTTTTCTTGCATCTCTTCTATGCAAAACTGAAGCTAAAAACCCACACCATGTCTCATGATAGTGTTTATAAAATAGGATCAGGGTATAGTTTGTAACTTTCTCATATTTATTTGCTTCTTTCATATCTAATTAATTCTTTTCACAGTATTGAAATCCTTGACAGAGCAAAAGGTCAGAAATCCTAAACTGAGCAAACTATTTCATCATAGATACATGCATCAAAAATTACACTGTTTGCTATAAACAAGACATGTGATCTACCTGTCTTTTAAAAATGGTTGTGTAGGTGTCTTCTGTGTCCAAGAGCAATGATCAACTCTTGGAATGCCAGCATACAAATTCCTGTACATGTCTGGCATTGCCAATAATGTTTTTTTCTTCCTATGTTTGCTTTCTCATTATTTTAGCCTAGGGAGTATGCTTCTGGCTTCATTTTTACCCAAGGTCCTACAAACACTACTAACTGCCATACTTAGTTTAAAATAAATGATGGGAATGTAAGCTTACACCAGGTGTTCTGGACAGAGTCCTCAATGAAAGCTCAGACTTCTCAAGTTGACATGAATCTGTGGCTAGTTATGGTCCTGTTACTATGTTGGATAATTGAGTCTACTCTAAATACAGTAATATTAACTTTGGGTGTTTATGTTCACCTAACACCACTGCACTCATAGAAGACTCAGGAGTTTATAGTTCTGGCAGCTTCATTCATGAAATGAGGTGTGATGCATGCTAATCCTCCAGAAGCTGCTACTACCAGGAAGCTTATCTTCAGTGAGATAAAGGGATACCTTCAAGGATCAAAAAGAAAAATTCTACAGTAAGTTAAAGGTAGCACACCTCTATTCTGAGATGACCTTAACAGCAATAAAAAAAAAAAAGAGGCAAGTTTATTAAAATCAGTTCTCAAAGTTTCAGATACTTTTATTGAAAAGAATTCATTTTCTGGGCAACTCAAACTGCAGCAGCTCATGAACTGTTTCCACTAAAAGAGACCTTTCTTTCAAGAAATCTTTACATAACATCCACACCTACTCCAACAGTTAGGAATAAGGACTATTCCAGAATAAAACCCTCGTGTATCACGTAGTCCACAATAAATCTGAAGGTAGCATAGAGCAAGACCATATCAAGTGATAAACCATTATTTTTCAGTTAGCCTATACATACTATTTTTGAGCTGAGATTCTTTAAAGAAAGCCACAACACAGTCACTGGATGTTGTATTTACTCCATTTCACAAATAAGTCAAAATCCTATGAAAAGTTACTCGGTCTTTTCAAATAATCCCCATAGTTAGTAATGCTTGAGTGAGTTCTAGTTGAGAAATACTCCAATTACATATTGCATAATTCAGCACACTAAAAACTAAAGTTCAGTAAAACAAGCTTAGATTTATAACAGTAGCAGTTTATATGTAGTATTAATGTATAATACAAATAAACCTCTTAGTGTACCTGTTTACACCAAAGAGTTCACAGACGAATGCAACACTTTCACAGTTACTTCAAGTCATCTTAAATAAATTCCATTTAAAAACACGTTTATGGTAGCATTCCATGTGTCACAAGCAATCCTTTGTACTCAAAAATATGCACAAATGAGACTTTTTCCTCTGCCCTCAAATGTAATGTTACAAAAAATCCAAACTGGTCACCTTGAACGTTTTAAAGCAGAACTATACTGAGAGGCATGTATAACTGAAGCATAAGCCAGCTAAAATAATATTGCAGAAGTGGGATTTTTCTAAAGAATACATATCTTCTCTGTTAAAAATATTCCAGGAAAAGGTATCTACCATGCTTAGCAGAACTTGTTCAAATTTTAAAGAGAGCTATGAAGGGACAGTCGGCCTCAACTAGGTCTGGGACCGCTCTGCAGTACAGATGCTCAGGTCAGGCAGCCAACTGTCCAGCACACAAGAAGTTACAGGCTGGGAAGGACAAACGATTTTTAGTCAGTAGGTGCAAGAAATCACCCTTCACTCTGCTGTAAACTGTTTCCAAATCTATCAGGTTGTCTGAAGAAATACTAAATACCCCTTTCTCAGAACCTACAGGGAGGCATTGAAGCCCATTTCACAAACATTTCACTACTTTAAAGCTTAGTGTTCTTTCAGCTACTGTTCAAGTCATTAGACTTGCTGAAACTGAAGCTGCATTTAACACCATTTACATGAAATTTAACTAACAAGAGAAAACTATATATAAGTGTCATTATGAGGCAGTAGTTAACTGCTTCCTCTTGAAGAAAAGTGCAAATGTACTAAATTATTTGTTTATACATTCTTGGCTTTACCTAAGGTATGTAGTGGGAAAACAACATAAAATCAATAATACTTCAATAAAAGCCATAGCCACAGATAAGGGGATACACGTTCTTTGCCAGGTGAGATTCAGAATTCTCACAGGTAAAGACACTTTTCAGAGTGGCAAAAATACCTATCCATCTGTGAAACAACTGCTCACGCCCACTCTCTGGTTCTTCCTATTCACCCCTACTCCAGTAGGAAAAGTGACAATATGCAGTTTCCATCTATTGGCCGTGCCCTTTGTAACTCCTCCACCAACAGGAAGAGGTCCATGGCATGGCTTCTTCAACTGGCAATAGTGTGCACCTAAAGAGGAAGCCAGATGATTCTGGTGCGCGTGTCAGACAGGTAAAATTGTTAGCAGAGCTACATGTGCAGCAGAAAAAGAGACAGCACTAAGTCATTGCGACCTTCTCTAAATTTAAACAGAGCTACACCCATATTTCATGGGTTTGTGCATAAGTAATCTTCAAAAATAGAGGCATTGGTGACAGTTCCATGTAGAAGGTACAGTGAGAATTGAAAATCTAATTATGGAAGGTTTATATCACATTTTACCATCTGCTCTTCTACGTAAAAGTTATAATTAGTGTACACTGCTTTTACATTGTGTTATTTAATATTTTAAGGCCACTACCTTAATCTGGAAGCATGACTTCTACATGAAGTACACAACTGGATTGACATTACACTGCACTACTTCTTTAAGTATGGTCGTTTTACTTTTTGACCTTCATTGACTTCTTGAGAAGTAAGCTTCATTTCTGAAGGCAGATTATGTCCCCAAGCATGCACGAAACACTTTCACCTCAATATCACTGTAGTCTGTCCATAAATAATTTAGCATGTGTGCAATTAACAAAAATAAACCCCACAACTAACCTTTTCCCCCAGCTAGAAAATGACTAGCTAAACAATGCCACCGATTCTTAGCCCTGCAACACTGGTTCCCCATTCTCAGTTTTCTTTGCCCAGTTATGCTGCCTTCTGGTAACCAACAGGAAATCTAACAAATAATGGGGGAAACATTTTCTTTTTGTGGTGTATTTGCATGTAATTTTCAATGCCACCTTTAAATGAATGCATTCTTTAGATATTAAAGAGTAGCACCATTTCTTTCTGACTAATAGAGCTGGCTATTCTAATAACTTGAGATGGATTTTGGAATATTTTTGTGGGAAAGTATTTCTAAACAACTCAAACTTTTTCTGACACCAATGAAGTACTCTAACCTTGCTAAAATCATCAGATGAATTCCAATACTTTTTTTTTTTTTTTATCAGGGAAGAATTTTAAATTATAACAATCTAATTTCACCAAAAAGAATTACAAGGCACCCTTGTAACTAGCCCATCCCGTTACTTGTACATATATGAAACTTCAAACCTACTCTTAACTGCACAAGTTTACTGAACCAATTATCCAATCCAGGATAAAGGCTTATATTTTTCTGTAACCACCAAGTTAAATAAAATCCCCTCTTCAGACAGCAGACCTGGCTACAACATCCTAATCGTGCAAACAACACACAACAGTAAACTACACCCTCAAATTGCAGCTGCTGTAAAATTAAGCCACATCCAGGACACCAGCAGCCACTAACTGCCTTGAAAGCCAGTCCAATCCTTCATAAAGTCCTGTACCACTTCGGGCATCACAACCCTGAATATACCAGCTACGGCCACAGCAGAGTTTGTGGAGACTCAGCAGTTCTGTGATTTCTTCCACTGAAAGCGCACCTGCTACATCCTGCAACAGAACCAGATACAAAGACTCAATTATTCTTCTGTATTATACTTGAAGCACTTTATTTTTAACTGATAGCTTAGACTGAAGCTACAGATCATGTAAAATCTTTCCAAACACAGGAGTCAAATAAAACAGTTAGACATTTACTCCTTGTTACCGTAACACAACAACTGGTTGTTGAATCTTCTAAGCACTCTAGCACCACTTATTTTACCAGCATTAAACATAAGGAAAACATCTCCATTTTATCCTTTCTACATTACCATTCCCTACCCAGAGGGTTCAGGAAGTTGGAATTTGATACATAAACTGAGGAAAAAAGTAACAGACTGAAAAAAATTACACATACCTGTTTATTAGCAAAGATCAAGAGCAAGGCATCCCGCAATTCCTTCTCTGTTAATAATTTTGCAAGTTCACTGTGTGCTTCACTGACCCTGTCTCTGTGACTGCTATCAACAACAAACACCACCGCTGTGAAAGAAAGAGAGAAATGTTTTACAGACAATCTAATATAAACTCTGTAAAATTAGCTTTCAGCTGACATAATTCTTTCTTTCTAGCAGTCTGCTATGTGAGGTTTCTCAGCAGCGTGCAACTTCAATTTCAAATCCAGGAGGAGTGAGAAATGCCCTACATACTTCTATACCTTTGAGAAAAATCTACAATTCATCTTAAACCACGGAAAAAATTCTGAAGTTTTTTGCCTAGTCTAATATAAAGGCTGTGACACTTTAACTACTTGGGTCCAAAACCAGATTTACTATGTGTGGATTGAGTATCTCAGTTTAAACCATTTCTTGATCCATTTATATTCAATCAACTCCCATGCGACTGTTCCAGTTACCCTTAACTGGCTGTAAAACCTACAGGTTCAGCCAAATCGGCACAGCTTCCTTCAGCTAACGGCCTACACAATCCAGAGAAGACCCAACGCAGCAGCAGCAGATTTTACTATCCACCACAGAGCGTAACCAAGATGCCAGAAAGACTGGAGAGTCAGGGAGGCAGAGCTAGAGGACAGAATTTAAACTCATGGTTTTTGCAATGAAACCCCCCCTACTCCAAAACTAAACAAAACTTACTGCAGGTATGCACCAGGTTAACTGCTTAGACTTTCCAACATACAATTCTTCAAGGCTGGTATGATTCCATGCTACTGGTGTTTACATGGTAAAATTTAAGAGGACAACAGAAATCCCAAAATATGATGTTTAAAAGTTTGAAAAGACGAACAATTTAAAATGTTAAAGTTTGTAATGAAGACTGGAATAATGCACAAAGAAGAGCACATAAACTGATGTTTGTCATTCCTAAGTATTTCAGATAATTTGGAACTAATTAATGAAGAGGAACCCCCTTCTAAACTGGAAAATAACTGGAGGATTTACAGAAGGATAGCATCAATTTCTAAGTCAGCACCACTTAGGTCAATGTTTTCAGGATCAGTAATCTAGTCTATGACCAGATATTACACTGCAATACCAAGTCAGAAGTTACAGAACTTTGTGCAATGTTTTAAGTAGCCAACTAAGGGCTCCTAAAGGCTGAGTATTTTCATTTCAAGTGCTATTTATATTTCATACCTGGCAAGTACTACTTTTCACTATGTGAACTTTGGAACACTGCACCTTGTCTGTTGTCAGCTAGAACCAGTTTAACTGAGATTCTAATTTTGTTTGGCTCCATGAGCTGTCTGATGGATTTATGGAGAATGCACCTTTATCATGCAGCAGACACTATGACCAACTGGATTAAAATTTCTTAAGTCATGCATTTAGCAGCTGGACTTTGCATTGCATGAACAATTTTTGCAGTTATAAATTATTTCTATTAATAATCTTTTGGCTCCAAAATACAAGCTAGAGGACAAAACACAGTTTAAAAGTTGTACTAGTCTCACCTTGCGTATTGAGATAATAATGTTTCCACAAGGGCCTCAATTTGTGCTTCCCTCCTACATCCCAAATAGTAAACTTCAAATTCTTGTATTCTACTGTTTCAACATTAAAACCTAGAATAAAAATATTAAAGTTGTATAGTCTTGTACTGTATGAATATAAAATGATCAAATTCTACAGATAAGTCAAACATTCAGAAAAAAAAACCACATAATTTGTTGTACTAACCTATTGTTGGAATTGGCTGCATGAACTCATCTTGCTTTAATTTAAACAATATAGTTGTTTTGCCAGCTCCATCCAATCCTAGAGTGACAACACGAATTTCCATTTTTGGTCCAATATGTACCCTGTTGTCCTGGAAGAAACAGCATACACAAAACAAGAGCAAGTTTAGGAAATTCAAATTAGAAAACTTTTATGTTTAAGATATTTGTCACCATTTGTGAAGTCATTAAATGGTTGGACTTTAAAATACAAGACACAATCACCAATTGCCTCCAGCAATAACACAATCCAAAATATCCAATAATCTCTGCAGTGAACCTGTAACTTCTGCCTGAGTTAACCACAGGCCTTTTAGAAAAATGGCTAATCTCCTGCTAGTATGTCTGTACTTGATAAAATTAAAAAATCTTTCATAATTTTTGGCTCAAACTGCATGATGGATTGTTTGTAGTAATTAGTTAGAGTTCCCTGACCACAGAAGTTTCTATTGTTTTTGTAGTTTTTACACTATGTTTTGTCACATTATTAATGCCCCCACCTACAGAATTATTTCCTTGCTGGAGGCTCCATAGCCTATTCACCTCAAAACACTTCTAATCCTTTACCACATTGCAACAGCAACATTATTAGCATTAAGCAGTAATCTGAAATAGTGAAGAAAAACAAACAAAAGAAACCCCAAGTCTTGCTTGGAGGCAAGGAAAAAGAATCACCTTCCTATTTGTAGTTTAGATCAAGTTACCATGACTGTTGAGTAAGCTGATGCTAACAATGTGATTAAGTGGTATCATTAACATAAACCAGCAAATCATAAATTGTAAAATAAAAAACATAGGGTAAGATTACTATGTACCCCTGAAACATATTTTGAAGTACTTATAAATGCTACCTTGATGAAATAGCAGAGTTTCAGTCATCAGAACTATGTGGCCATACATTCGCTTTCCTTCAAAATCCAGACAGCACTGTGCTGGACAAGTAATACACAAAACCGCTGTATACCGCACACAGCTTTTTGCTCCTTCTTGCATTAGAAATGCTATTGATTGAGTGGAAAAATGCTGCAATCACTCCTGGTACAAGACCAACATGCACCAGTGTGACCAGATGTATAAACATCTACACGATGTGACTTGAGATGTGTATGTATGCACACACATACACACGTACATTCATTAAATAGCTGGATATATGTCATCATGACATACAACTCCATTCTCCCCTCTGTCACAGATGAAGTAGCATAGTGCCAGAATAAGCAATAGAGATTAATTAAATAACTTTACACTATTGCAATCTTCAAAAACACCTTTCTAGAGAAATTGCTTTCTAAAAAAAAAATTAAAAAATTTATGCAAGTACCACACCACAAAAGTCAGCAACATCAAAGTTGCTGCAGCAAGATCAAAGGTCCATCTAATCTAGCACATTGTCTGAAACTAGGTGAAGACAGATACCTGTGAAAGTAAGGAACAAGGAAAGCACATAGTGACGACAACTCTAAATACCCTCCCTGTGTCTAACAGCTTGCTGCTCATGGACTTAGCAAACAGCGTGGTTTCTGCAACTAACAGATCTTGATATATTATTCATCTAGAAATCTGTCTGTTTGCTTCTTGAAACCAGAGACATTTAGTGCCCAGAAGATCCTTGGCATAGAACTCAACAGGCTACATATTTGTTGTGAAAAAATGACTTTATTTGAACCTGTGAAATAAACTTGTACAAGCTGAGTACTTTCAGTGCTACAGCCATGCTATACAAGGCAGATGCTCCAAAACCAAAGGACTAACTGAACATTTAAGATCTGGAGAATAAAACATTGAGCCTTACTTGCCTTTCAACAAACTTCCCCTAAGATATAGAACTTTCAACTCCGAGCTGAAGTTGCTAAATTCAGTGACAACATTGCAACACACCATGTTATCAAAAAGAGTTATCTCCTGGAGAGGGAAAACCTGTGGGTGGATTCTTGACAAGCATGTCAGCAAGAAGGGTACAGGCGAAAAGAAAGAACACAAAAGTATGCAAAAGGCACTGAAGAATTTAAAAAATGCCATCCCTCAGCACCCTTTTCACACTCAAGCCTCAGTTCTGATTTTGTCTAAAATTTTTGGAGATTAATCTCCCAAGTTCTCCTCTGTGCCTGAAAAGAAGGAGGAAGGAAAAGAGGCAGCTCAGGATAGAGCTGCTAATTTTATAGATTTCTTGCTGGATGCAGCACCCTACCTATGGCCAGAGCTTGCTGACAGTGAGACAACCTGGGCACTCTCTCAGGGGCAGAAGTGAAAACGTTGTATTTATTGATCTGACAAAGCAGTTCTTACAAGGAAATTCAAATATATGGAATTTACAAAGCAAATTACTTGGACATCAACAAGGACTGGGCCAGAATCCCCACAGAAGCATCCACTTCCTTATAGTAAAATGTTCAACAGCAACAGTTAAATCCTCAGTTTCACCTCAGCAACAATAGACCCTATTCTCTTTTACCCATTCAGAACCAAAAACCCCAAGTAATCAAAGTACTTCTTGTTCAAGTAATTTCATCCCTTTCAAAGAATAAGTTGTATTGAAATGATAATAGAGCAATTAAAAAACCTACTTAGAAGATGAACTGTGTCTAAACTATCAGTGAATACAAAGCAACTATAAGAAAAATTATAATTTAACAAATTGAAATAAGTACATTATTTTTAATACTATAGACTCTAAGTTACAATAGTATTATTGCATTTAAAAATAGATGTGCAATTTTCAGGAAATAAAATGATAAACATTTTGCAGAAGTTATGCTGTCCTCTTGAAAAAGCCAAAAATACATGGAAAAACCATGGTTAGATTCCTGGTCTGATTTGAATGAACAGCAAATAAGGGATGTTTCTAAAGAAAGGTGTTTCTAGAATTTACAAATATGATCTTACATATCTAAAAGAAAGCAGCTAATTTTCAAGCAAAGCTACTGATGTAATCAATGTCAAACAAATGTTTCTCACTATAACAGCACAGTGGTTTTGTTGCTCAAATACCAGATGGCATTCATCATATGGTAAGACATGGTGGCTCTGATACTGAACTGTCTAAATTTGCTGCAACAAGTACTGCATCACAATGAACATATAATGTTCCTGCTTTCTTTTAAATTACATTCGGGACTTCATAAAGCGGACAGCTGTACTTTGATGAGATTAAGAATACCTTTGTAAAAGTGACAGGTATGCTAGCATCCAGCTGTACGTGATCTGCAAGTTCTGTAAACTGCTGCTGCTGTTTCTGTAATGTCTCCAGCAATCTCGTAATTTCCTGTTTCGCCAACACTACTCTGCAGTCATCCTAAACAGACAAAGAAAACAAAAGCATTTTTTTTCCTTTAGTAACTTATTTAAAATAACCAAACACAACGCAAATATGATGGCTGGAAATAAACCATTTTAAATGCTTTAAATATGCTTTAAATTTTCTTTAACCCTAGTTAAAGAAACTCACTTTTACAAAATAGATCTATTTAAAATTGCTATACAAATGTGAAGATCCTGCCATTCTTCCTTAGTACTAATGGATACTAAATAGTTCTGCAGTTTTAAAAAGCTTTTTTCTTTGACCTCTCTTAGTCCTGTATGTATACAAAAATAAATTATAAGAGGCAGTAATGTTATATAAAATGAATACTAATATCATTCCAGCAGCTGGAATAGAGTAGCAGCTTTGCAGCACACAGCAACATACAACACAAAGATTAATATCCACTCATTAATGGTGGGAACATTTGAACAGTTCACAAGTACATCTGAATAAGCAATCTGACACTATCTCTAAACAAACTCAAAAGAAAATATAAATAACACCATAATGGAATAATTTCTCACACTGAGCTTACTGTTCACTACATATGCTATCACTAAATTAAGTGCATAATGGGCCACCAATACTCTCATATAGCCACTTTCTTCACATATTTAATATTATTACAAGTGCTACCAAAAGTTATTTAGTCCTAAAACCTTTTTTCCTACCATCCTTATATGGCCACCATCTTTAAACACCTATAAGGGTAATTCCAACTGTAAAATCCTTCCTATAAGTAATAATCCTTCCAGTTTCTCCCCTTCCCACTAACCTCACAAATAATGAGAAATTACTCCAGACAAGAGAGTGATGCCACAGGCTTTCCAGCAACTGGAGGACTTAATGCTTCTGCACTGATTATTCTTGCCTAATACTCCCTTGTAATGAATACTTCAGTCATATCATTGTTGTTTTAATGTTGTAAAGGAAATAAAAATGCAGACTACCATCTAACCCTTTTGTCTGTAGCCTAAAGTTAATTTGCAGCTCCACCTATCTTGCCATATGTTACAGCTCACTTGTCAACCTACCTGTTGTAAAGTCTTTTCACAATGAAGGCAAGCTGTTGAAACCTGTGACAAGAGGATGGTCATGTCTTCTTGCTGTTGCCTAAGCCAAATCAACTTCTCTCTCACGTGAGCATCAACAACACTAAGAGCCATTTCCTCCTGACGACAAAGCGTTTCATGAAGATCAGAAAAATAGGCTCGGACACATGAGCGAGCGTTCTCTGCAGTCCCTGGTACCTACAGTGTTGCAGTCAGGACATCCAGAGGATTAAGGACAGCAGTTGATTCCAGAAGTACATTTTTTCATTTTAATCCAGTATCTAATTTATGTTCACCTGCTTGGCTACATCACAGTTCAAGTCCCAGTTATGCAGAGAGTCTTATCAGCCCTAAGATCAAGATCACCCAAGAAGTTACTCCAATAATCAAATAGGTTATTTGTGTGTATACACACCTTATTAAACATGACCAGGGAAAAAAGCCTCAACAGCACATATACAGCACCCGAGAACAGATGCAATCTGTCACAGTACTTCAGTACTGTACTAGCAGTTATGGAGCATTCCATACTGTCTCCCTATTTTCATGTAGCCTAAAAACATTGTAATGGACTATAAGTTTCCCTATATCTGCTGGCTTAAGCCTCAAAACCAACTTGGTAGAGTGAAGAACTTAAGGTCTTGTCTTTTAAAAGTCATGTATAATTTTCAAAGAAATTCCTTATCCTTGTTATCACAAAAAGCAAATATTCTGTGCATGTAGGGGGGGAAAAAAAAAGCATACATGTTCAGTATGGGCCATTCCAACTCCATCTTCAACTATTTGTTCTCCTCCTTCTATATGCTGAACAATTCCAACTAATTTTCTGGAATAATCTGAGATTTCTTCTGTGAAAGTTCTTATACAGTGGGCCATGTCTAAAATGGATGCACGAATCTGGTTGGCTTCCGGTTCCAAGACAGAATGCTATTAATTAAAAGCAAAATATCAAAGATCAATCATAAATATCTTTCTTAATAATGTTTTCTATTTTAGTACATATATATGTATACAGGAAAGGCAAGTAAGAATTTAAAACCATCTTACAATTTAAAATGCAATCAGGAGTTACAGATTACGCTGAGACTAAGATAGGTATCTCTGCTAAGATAGGTAGCAGTCACACAAGTATCTCTACCTAAGATAGGTAGCAGTCACACAAGTAAATAAATATATTTGCCTGTTTACCATAATCATTTATAAAAAAAGATAAGGGTGGTTGGACTGCACCCCAGGCTTGACTGCACCTACTGTTTGCATGGTGAAAACAACTTTCAGAACTAGTGACTCAATGCTGTGAGAAGTTCAGCAAAGCGTTAGATAAAGGGACTGTCATTCTTAATATATATATAACTTATTGTGATCTTAGAAATAATGATGTTTGTCTTAATTTTACCACGTCAGTTACCAACAATGAAGGGAAAACAAAAGAAGAGTATGAAGTTACTTCATATCAACACATACCAAGAATCTACCCTCCTTTCTTGGTAATCTTTTGTACTTTAATTGGATAAATAATTATGCAATCCACCCCACAGCATGACTAGAAACAGATTATTAGCAGTACCTTATGACCTTGATGCTTCCCATATTCTTTGCAGACACAACACATAAGAGGACTCGCCTGACAACCCTCTTCTAAACAAACAAACTCAATGGCATGTACTTGGTGTTGGGAGCACATGGTCTTCTCATGAGGCTTATCAGCAAGAGGCACACGCCTGTGTTTCGCTAGTGTCTTTGTAGAATGAGTAAGCTGGGAACAGTCTGCGCAGAGGTGAGTGGCACAGACAGTGCAATACACAGATGCAACGTGGGCCTCATCTTCATCGCATCGAATGATACTCTAACAGCAACAGCAAAAAACAAAACTTAAGTTGTTAACGTTTAATCCCAAAAACTGAGGAAAATCAGCAGACCTGCCACCAATATAAGCCTGAAAACAGACTTTCCTTAAAAGTTACACACTAATAAATATTTGGACTATAATCCAAATAAATCCCAATAATTTTTTAAAAAAATAAAAGTAAGTTTCTTTTACAGCCAATGCTAGAGGTGTACAGTGATTTTATAAATCCAAACTTCAATGGAAGTTGTAAAAGTCTGAAGGCTAGAATAATTCAGGCTCCAGTCATTTCCTCTGAATCAGTCATTACAGAACAAAGAATTACAAAGTTACAGACAGACAAAACATCAATGGAAAAATAGGTGCTTAGGACAGTTATTTATTCTTAGAGTGCATGACACTTTTTGCAAACCAGTTGTTAATACTGAAATTATTATAGCCAAGTTTTGATAATGAAGAACTATCACATGATACAGTGATATCAAATTACTATAAAAGACCACTTCTAGGGAAGAAGAGTTTTAGTCTTTAGGAAGAGTTTCTGAGAACTTTTAGAAAACTGTGCTTAATCACTACAACTAAAGTATCCAAATTAAGAAACTTTTCTGAAAATGTTAAAAGACTAAAATGGGGAAAAGGGTATGCATGCACGCTTGGCAATACCTTTTTATTTTATGCTTTAGTCAGTACAGGTTAGCATTTAATTATGAAGCAATTAATTGAAGCCTTAATACTAGATCCTGAAAGCAACCATCAGCTTTACTAGTGAAACTACATTTGGCAAAAAAATCATGTTTTTTTTTTCTACCTAGAGATACCTTCAGGCAAATGTAACAAACTTTTTGCTTTTTTTAAAGCTCAGTACCTCTCCAGACAGACCGATGGCTTCTTCTGACGTTCCACACTGCCCAGCAGGTCCATTCTGCAACCGTTCCAAGAGCTCCAACAAAGCAAAATTCTTTTTCAAGCCCCAGACACCAGAATCTCCTATTTTTGAGGAAAAGTTAAATGAAAGGGTGGAAAAGAAGAAAAACCTCAAGCAAATACCATCATGAGAAGTTCCACAAATCACAGTTGAGATTCTGACAAATATTTAGAGCACGTTAACTACAGTGATATTAACTAGAGTGAGATACAACCACCACTTTTCTACGTAAGCTGACACTAGCTTTGCATCCTCTTCCTTCCTTCCATCATGGAACTATTTATGCAGAGTTTCTGTACTGAAAAGATGGGAAGATTATAAAAAAATTTACAAAAACTCAGTAAAAACACTTGTAAAATAACAAGTTGTTAGCAACAGCTAACAACTAAAGACTACAAGGAATACACAAACTCTAGCGTGTATCATAAAAATTAATATTTTGCATAACTACATACAATGAACATTTCTACTGTACTAACAGAAGCTCTGAAGAACTCACACTGACAAATCTCCCATTCCCTGAATTACAAGATGTAACATCTATTGCAGATCTCAGTCTAGTAAAAACAGGAAGCAACATAAGAAGCAAAACCAGAATTGCATCCCAATGACCACTGCGACATGCTACTTCCATAGGCCATGTAGCATATGAGAACCCTACTGATTGCTTCTCCAAGAGAGTATCATCCCTTGACTTTTTTCAGCATCATTGTCATAAACATAAAGACATTTTCTCTGTTGCAAGACAAAAGTGGCTCAAGTGATGAAGCACCACCTTTCAGCACTGGATCATTCATTTATAGTCATTACAGAATCACATAATGGTTGACATCGGAAGACACCTCCGGACATCACCTTGACAGTTCTGCTCAAGCAGGGTCACCTAAAACTGGTTGCCCAGGACCTTGCCTAGGCAGTTTTTGAAGATCTTCAAGGACGGAGACTCCACCACCTCTCTGGACAACCTGTGCCAGAACCTCGTTATCCTCACAGTCAAAATTGTTTCCTTATGTACAGATAGAACTCCCTGTGTTTCTGACTGTGCACAATGCCCCTAGTTCTGTCACTAAAAAAACTGAAAAAAGTCTGGCTCCATCTTCTCTATACTTTCCCTTCAGATACTTGTAAAATATTTCTCGGCCTTTCCTCATATGAAAGATGCTCCAGTCTCTTCATTATCTTACTGGCCTTTTGATCCAGTAGCTCCACATCTCTCTTGCACCGGGGAGCCCAAAACTGGACACAGTATTCCAGGCGTGGCCTCACCAGTGCTGAGGGCGAGGATCATCACTCATGCTGGCAACACTCCTTCTAATGTAGGCCAGGGTATCTTTAGCCTCCTTTGCCACAACAGCACACCAAGTAAACCAGGACACCCAAGTCTTATTCTGCAAAGCCACCCTCCAGCTGCTTGGTCCTTTCCGTTCTCTCATTCTCTTCCCAAGTGAGAGAATTATAATCACAGAGTATCTCAAGTTGGAAGGGACCCATAAGGATCATCAAGACCAATTCCCTGCTCCTCACAGGACTACCTAAAACTAAACCATATCACTAAGAGCATCATCCAGGCACTCCTTGAACTCCGACAGGCTCGATGCTCTGAGGAGCCTGTTCAGTGACCAACTTCCCTCTCAGCAAAGAACCTTTTCCTAATGCCTAATCTGAATTTCCCATGATGCAGCTCCATTCCATTTCCTCGTGTCCTGTCACTGATCACCAGTGAGAGGAGATCAGCACTTCTCCCTCCGCTGCCCCCCTTGAAGAAGGTACAGGCTGCCATGAGGTCACTCCTCTGCCTTTCCTTCTCCAAGCTGAGCAACCCAAGTGATCTCAGCCATTCCTCTTAAGTCTAGTCTTGACCTCGAGGCCTTTCACCATCTTGGTCGCCCTCCTCTGGACACACTCTAATAGTGTGCTGTACTTCCTACATTGAGGCTCCCAAACTGCATGAGTTCTGAAGGTGGGGCTGCACCAGTGCAAAGTGGAACAATCCCCTGCCTTGACCAGCTGGCTATGCTGTGCTTGATGCACCCCAGGACACAGTTGGCCCTGTTGGCTGCCAGGGCACACTGTTGACTCATGTTCAACTTGCCATCAACCCAAACACCCAGATCCCTTTCTGTGGGGCTGCTCTCCAGCCTCTCACCCCTCAGTCAGTACGTATTACCAGGATTATCCCAGGATTTAATGTCTCTGCTTTGTCTACTTCCTTATCTGTGAGGTGACTGACCACATCAAGCAATGGACGGATGTTATCTCTGATCCTCCTTTTGCCTCTCTGTACCAGAGATAGAAATGCAGACAAACACTTGTTAAGAGACATAAGGGCATTGCCAGGGAATGCAGAGAGGCAGTTAGAAAACCAAAAGCTCAGCTCAAATTGAAATTGGCCAGAGATGTCAAAACCTACAAGAAAGGGTCCTTCAGGTATGTAAACAACAAGCAGAAACAGAAGGAAAATATTGGCCTGCTATTAAACAGCGGAGGTGAATTAATCACCAATGATGCTGAAAAGGCAGAGGTTCTCAACACTTTCTTCACGGCTATCTTTACCAGAGCTGTTGGGCCCCAGGCCTTGGAAACAACAATCCAGGCTGATGCAAACACAGACCCACTAACCGCGAACAAAGAGCTTGTGTGTGAACTATTACAGGAGCTTGAGCCCTACAAATCAATGGGCCCTGACAACACCCACCTGAGGGCGTTAAGAGAACTGCCTGAAATCCTTGCAAGGCCACTCTCCATAATCTTTGAGAAGTCGTGATAGATGGGGGGACATCACAGAAGACTGGAAGAAGACTAATGTCACTCCCATCTACAAGGAGAAGGATCCAGTAAATTATAGGCCCATTGGTGTCACTTCAGTCCCTGGGAAAGTTACGGAACAAATCCTCCTGGGAGCTATCACAAGTCAAATGAAGTACATGATAGGGAAAAGCCAGCATGCAGTCATCATAGGAAAATCATGCTTGACAAACCTGATCACCACCTACAACAGAATAAACTGCTCGCTTAATGAGGGGCGAGCAGTGGACATTGTCTACCAAAACCTTCTCCAAGGCTTTTGATACAGTTTCCCCAGAGCCTCCTCCTACAGAAACTGATGCGTTATGTTCTAGACAAGTGGTCTGTGCAGTGGGTCAGGAACTGGCTCACAGGTAGTACCCAGGGGGTGGTGGTAAATAGCTCCTTTTCAAACTGGCAGCCCATCCCAAGTGGGGTCCCCCAGGAACTGATGTTGTACAATACCTCAGGGATTGATGTTAAACGCTGTTTAATGTCTTCATGTGATCTGGATGATGGGATCAAGTGTACCCTGATGAAGTCTGCTGATACCAAACTGATTGGGAAGCAGATACTTTGGAAGGGAGAGCCACCCTGGCCACCCAGACCTGGATAGGGTGGACGAGTGGGCAAACAAGAACGTTATGAAGTTCAACAAAGACAAATGTAAGGACTTGCACCTGAGAAAACATAATCCAGGAGTGAAGCACAAACCAGGATCTACCCAGCTGGGGAGCAGCTCTGTGGAAACAGACCTAGGGGTCCTGGGGGACAACAAGCTCAATACGAGTAACAGTGTGCTGCTGCAGCAAAGAAAACCAACAGGATGCTGGGTTGCATCAACAAGGGCATCACCAGCAGAGATAAAAAAGTCATTATCCCACTCAGTGCTTCTTAGGCCACACCTGGAATACTGTGTTCAGTTTTGGTCCCTGCTATGCAAAAAAAAATGTGGACAGGCTGGTGAGGGCCACAGAGATGATCAAAGGACTGGGAAGCCTGCCATATGAGGAAAGGCTGAGAGAACTATCTTTGTTCAGCCTTGAGAAAAGAAGGCTTAGGGGAGACCTTAGCACCAGGTCCCAGTATTTAAAGGGTGGCTAAAAAGAAGATGGAGACTCCCTTTTTATGTGGAAAAGATGAGGAGTAGCAGGTACAAGTTACTCCTGAGGAGATTCTGGTTGGACACAGGAAGAAAATTTTTCACAATGAGAACAATGAGCCCTTGGAATATTCTCTCCAGGGAAGTGACGGATTCCTCAACGCTGGACACTCTTAAGATGTGGCTGGATGGGGTGCTGGGTCATCTTGTCTAGACCATGCTTTTGCCATGAAAAGTTGGACCAGATTATCCTTGACACCCTTCCAACCTAGTATTCGATGATTCTATGAAAATCACATAGCATAACTTCAAGTCACATAACATTGCCCTTATGTAAACATCTGACAAAGATGTAAGTGTACAGAAGCTACTAACTTCAAGAAAATAAATAAAGGGGTTGATAGCTTTGAGCAGAATGAGAGAAGGCAGAATATTACCAATAGCGCCAGCCAGGGTAGTGACAGATGTACATTTATGTAGCTAAGAAGCTGCCACCTTACATTCAAACAGAATCTGTAGGACCTGAAACTGACTCATCAATTTTATGATGGAACTTTTGAACTAGATTTGTAAGAAAAGAAAAGGTTGCTGCCTTTACTTCTTAGAGTGTGGGGCACCCCTATCTGGACAAAACTGCATACAGACACTGCTTTTGCAATTCAAGTATTTCTTTTGTACTTCATGCAAACATACCTATGTAAGAATATGAGACAACCTTTTAGTGAACTTCTGCTATTCACTGTAAAAAAACTACATACTACAGTTCTTTATTAAATTCAAGTAATTGCTTTATTCGATTCATGCTTTGTTTCAAGCATGACTTGGAAAACACAATTTTAGAAAACAATGTCAGATGCAGAAAAAAGTTGGGCTGCCTCTTGTGATCCAGGTGCAAAGACTAGCAGAACAGCAGCTGGAGCCTGAGGTTGGTTCCAGTTGATGCCTAAGAACTCAACCCACTCAGTCCACATATGTGGTGTCTGACATAAGTTTATATCTGATATGAACTCATAGAAACTGTATCCCATTTGTTGTCCCAAAGAGAAAGCCTAGGCTACAGAATTTGTCTGGTTCTCCTGAGTGTCGTTCCGTATCTCCTAAATTATGCTGCCCTGTCATAGTCTGTTAGGCATATGCCCTCTGCATCCTTCTGGAATTCAGATGTCATCCCACTGATCCTATACAGACATTAAGTCTTTCTTCTTCAATACTGAGATTTATCAAACACTCCACAGACTTGATCTATCATTAGAGTGAATGTGCTGTTCCAAATGGACAGACACGAACTACTATGAGTATCAGGCAGTTATGAGAACCAACAAACCTAAGCACCCACCCCAAATAGTTATGTTTCACTGCTCCTCAGCTTGGTACACGTAGCCATGAATAACCAGCATTTTCATAGTTCTAAGAATATGGATCTGCAGCTCCCACAGGAGTCTGGATTTGCAGCACACGGAGTATACGCTGCTATAAAAGCTCTTGCGTATAATTATAAAAGCAATGTTCAAATACAGTCACTCCATAAAAGGCAGTACTTTTAAGATGTATGTATGTCACAATATATTTTTATAAGGGAGTGTATACAAAAGCAAAAAAAAGCCCCAACCCATCTGCAAATTCTCCTGTCTTCAGCTTCAGCTTGTTAAGAATTATTCTCTGTATTGATCTTGGCTGGGATTGAGTTAATTTTCCTCATACTAGCTGGTATGGGGCTATGTTTTGGACTTGTGACCAAAACAGTGATAATACACCCGCATTTTAGCTGTTGCTGAGCAGTGCTTGTGTAGCATTGAGACCTTTTTTCTGTTTCTCATGCTGCCCTGGAAGCCAGGAGACTGCGGGTGCACAAGAAGCTGGGAGAGGACACAGCTGGGACAGCTGACCCCAATCAACCAAAGGGACATCCCATACCACATAATATAATGCTCTGCAATAAAACCTGGGGTGAAGAAGGAGGAAGGAGGGGTGTGTGTGTATTCAGAGTTACAGTGTTTGTCTTCCCAAATAAGCACTATGGGAAGTGGTCCTGCTTTCCTGGAAATGGCTAAGCACCTGCCTGCCAGTGAGAAGCAGTGATCAAGTTCCTTATTTTACTTTGCTGAGTGCACAGCTTTTGTCTTCCCTATTAAACCAACTTTATCTCAACACACGTTTGCCCTTCCAATTCACTCCCCTGTTCCACTGCAAGGGAGGGAGTGAGCAGCTGAGTGGGGCTGAGCTGCCTACAGAGGTTAAACCACAACATTCTATTTTACTTCAAGAGCTATGAAACAAGAAAAATGACACTGGCTTTCAATCTTAAGACCTCAAAACTCATTTGAGATACATGCAAGTGGCTTTACTACCTGACAACATTTTTCCTTCGGTACTGTTAAAAAGAGCAGAGCTGCATCACATGGCTAGGCACGTGGAAAACTGAAATGCTCACATGCCAACTGTCCTCCCATTAAGCGGAACAGAAGAAGTAGTTTCATGAGGTGCATGCCACATCTGGCCAAAGTGAGGGCAACAATGCTATAGAACCTCTTTAGAGGGAGATGAACAGGAACCAATATATCCGCACTGTATACCTTACTGTTTTGTGTAGCTTCCAGTTTTGCTACGTGAAATTTTCTTTCCTAGGCATTCCCCCCACAGTTTAAATCATCATAATATTCTCAGTGGCCAAACTCAAAACAGACGTTATGTGCCTCACTGATAAATGGCAGCATTCAGAGAACTGATAAATAGATTAATACTGTTTTACTACAGCTATAAATGGGAACACATATATGCTATTCTCGCCTCCAACACCTTTAACACCGGCATAACACTTCTCACCTCCAACACCAGCATAAAACAACATTGGCTATCTGTTTAAAAAAAATGCCTACCAGTAAAAAACCACTCATTTTGGCAAATGTATGTTTCTGGAAATGGGCCTATCAAGGTATACCGGTTGCTAACTTTGAAGTGAGGTATAAAGAAAAGGTTTCTCAGTGCTCCCTGTAATTACCAGTTCCACAGTGGAAGCTTTCTCTGGTACAGACAACATTACCAACTGTACCCCACAAAATAAATTGTGAGTAAGGGGGCGGGGGGGGGGGGGGAAGTATTTTAGAGTATTTTAGCTTTTGTTTGCCACAGATCTTGACGGAGTTTACAGATGTTCTGGTCTTCCACAATTACAGTTAGCACAAGCACAGTCATCTGCCTTGATATATTCTGACATCAGAGCTTAGTTATTTTTTAGCTTTAGCACTACTAGCAGGATCACACTGTTTTTCATAACACAGATCATGGAAGAGTCACCTCTTATTACAAGTTGAAGAAATACAGAGTGCAATAGCCACTTTTAGAATCTAAATTATGTCAAACCAGTTTGTAAATGGAGTCCAGACTTGCTGACACTGTATCTAGACAGATCTTTAGACACTAACTCATAGAAAGCAAAGCACAGAAAAGTGGCTAGATGGTTCTTTTCTAGTGCTTGGAACAGCACTGCCCCATGGCGAACTGACTGTGCACAACCTTCAGTATATAAAATACTCACATAAACAACACACCAATATAATGACTGCTGACACTAATATGGACCTTGTAGCTCCAGATTAGCCACTAATCCAGAGAGCCATTAATAGCAGAGTATATATGGATGTACCCACACCAAAAGGATAAACCTACTTATGGAATAGATTATAGCAAATTAGCCTTTAAGCAAACATTGATTTAGCCTTAAGCAAACACTGGATAAAGCTGCAAGAGAAAAAGGTTGTTCAATCATTACAGAGCTTCTTACAAAAGTATTTTCTTTCACAGGTTTTAATATGTTTATTTAAAAAAAAAAAAAACATAAGAAGTACTCTCCTCAGTTTACATTATCATATCTGATCTTAATCGTGTTAGTTCTGTTCCATGTCCAGCATGAAGAGAAAGCCAAGCCAGAGAAGTCAAAGCAGAAATAATTTACTGAAATGTAACCAACAGAAAAGATCAGAAAAAATTACGTCTGTAGCTATTCTGTGTTTATTTTCTAATTCATAACTTAAAGCTGGCAAGAGAAATGAAGCTGCACTGCTTTTACATTCTTTAACTTCTTATTATATATTCTGAGATTTGCTAATACATGTTATACATTGTCAGTGCACTGTTGATCTTGGATACAGATGGAAAAACATGCAAAGCTTACACATCAATTATTAATCCACTAAAGCACCCTATAAAACATGCATTTTCACACAGAAAGTCATGTCTCATCTCACTGGTATCTACCATAGCATTTACGTATTTGAGAAAAAGCCACTTTGCTGCTTTTTACACTAAACCCACTATAAAATTACTATGTACTCAATATACACATTTCCAACACATCTGATCAAGCGTTTGTTTTATATTCCAGAATACTAAAGGATGTGTTGTGTAAATACATCTATTTAATCTCTTGGACTCTAACTTAAATTCTGCTTTGGTCACAAATCTAAAAGAGTCTAATGATCTCACCCTTGTGTCTACAAGGGATGCTTGTGCCCATTACAAAACCCCTACACAATCTGACTGTCTCTTCTCAAAAGAAGAATAAGACATGAATAGCAGGAAATGTGTCAGCCAGGAATGAGATAGTGACAGAGTGAAGATATTAAGACCAACTCCAGCCAACAATACAAATGTCATTTTCAAAAGCATAAAGCTCGTCTGCAAAAGGATTATAAATAATGCAAAGAATAAAGGAGCAACTTTTGTCTAAACATCCGAACAAAGCCAAGAAAATGTTACGTTAAAGCCACATTTTCTTGCACAATGTTTTGAAGTTTTACCTTATCACTCAAACATTAGCAAAAGGGTATACAAATGTAAACAATACCAACGGGATCGATTCTATGAAGGATGCCAACATCTGCATGCATCAGTTCAAAAAGTTCTAATGACAGAAAATAGTTTCAGTCCTGTAATGCGATCATGGCAGGGAGAGCTCATCTGAGCCATAAACTGTTAAAAGCTTCCTTAGCAGAGCTGCCCAGCTAAAGTCAAAAGCCAGAGCCTCCAAAGCTGTTACATACACAGATCCTTCACAACAGTTCCCTAGTACGTGTCTTTTTTAAAAAAGAAACAACCCACTAATCCAACGCAGGAAGAAGAGAGAAAACAGTTTGCAAGAAATTATTCCCCTCTTCTCCCAAATCAACATACTTTAAGGAAAAGGCTTTAAGAAGAGTCTCTTCTTCTACAAAGACCATTTATATAGATTTTTCCCTAAATATATTGCCTGAGTCAACACAATCTCCAGAATACTTCAAAATTTTGAAAATTGAAAAAAATCTTTCCTATTACATCTTTCTGGTTAAAGAATGTTAATCCAGTTGAAGATAAACACTAGACAGCTCAGATGCCTTCAACACGTACATACACATTTAGAAATCTCCACTGGAAAATTAACCATGGGCAACTTCATTAAAGAACTCTCAAGAAATTCCCAAAAATCTATGCTTGGTGTACTCTGCAAAGCAATATGGTTTGCGCAGGCTATAATTCTACCAGTTCATTACTAAATATTTTCTCTCATAGTAAGATTTTATGAACTATCAGAATATTTTGCTCAGCACATAAACAATGTGTGCCAATTCTCACTTGCAGACTCCATATTTCCAGAAATTCTGATTGACAAAGTACTTCTAACTCTGCCTTCCCTTGCAGTTCTATATATATCTAGAAGAGATAGGCTAGTAAATTTAAACGAAGAGTCCGCTTCAGAAGAGAGAAAATACAGCTATATCTATATATACATAGATCCCTGAGTATTTCTTTCAAAAAGGTTCCGAGATACCTTGGGAAAACTTGGACCAATACAGACAGGATTGAGTGATTCAGTATGAAGAGCAAAGGAAAACAAGCAAGTGTATCTGCTGAACTGTATAGGTTAAATTACAAACTAAAAGGCATCTGTAAAATCCAGTTACTGATAAAGAACTTTGTTCCAACACAGGTAGCTTTATGCCCTGATTATACAGCTTTTCTATCAACAGAATTTTCTACTGGCAGAGATCCTATAACCGAGATTTAGATATTGAACAGCTTCCTGAGACTACTTCATTAAATGGCAGAATGGCAAGTGCAGAAATGGGTGAAAATGGAGCTTGCTTTCTCACATGACCTTAAATGGAGGGGAGCAAAGGATGAAAAGTTCCCTGGACCCAGAGTCATCATGCCTCCCTCCGAGCTCCACTCCTGAGCTCTCAGAACAAAACAGAACTACAAGTATAGCGGATTAAACCAACAGCAGTAATTACTAGGTGATGAGAGCGAGACAACAAATACACAGATGCCTCAAAGGGCCATGATGAGCGCCATTCCACAAAACATGTTGAAAGCAATAATATTTCTTAAAATTCTTATGGACCTGGTAAGACTAAAAGTGGCTATTATCCTCTTCTGCCCCAATCACCAGGCAAAACATTTTTATTCACATAAGTATTTTTACTTTCAAGCTGTTTTGCTAAAATTTTCTATCTATCAGTTTTTTGCACAACTGCTGGTCACAGCGTATGATCCTTCTTTCTAGTACTAGCCAGTAGGATGCAAGTCTACTATCCTAGACACAAAAGCTGAAGCTTTACTTCTCTCTCTCTATCTGTAGGAGCCTTACAAGTTTAGTAACATTTTACTGTGCTTCAGGAGAAGCTCCTCAGTATTATGCAAGATTAAAAAAACTTTAAATGTTTTTTATAAAGCTTTGTTTTTGTTAAACTTGAAACCAAAAACAATTATGATAGGATACTTTCAGATGCTGGGGGGCGTGGGGAGCACAATAAAAACTAAGAAGTGACAAGTTCCCTATCATAATAAAAATGCTACTTTTACTTTACGAGATACAAGCAGCGGTCTTGGACAGAAGCAGGACTGAGACTTGTTCTTTAACGTTCTCCCCCTTAAAAGCATACTTTAAGAAATCTTGTGCAGCTGTAGTACAGTCATAGATAAGAAGAAAAAACATGACTCTTTTAACCACATCTTTTAGACTGTCAATCATTCATGATGCTCATACTTACCACCTCCATCCCCCAGAAAAAAAACCCTCTTTCACATGACACTGATGTTTCTTTTCCTGACCCCTATTTCCATGAACGAATCTGACAGAGTTCCCTAATATTCTTCTGAGTTTGGTCTACAATCTAGCAGATTCTCTTAACTGCAAAGTAAATTCTTATTCAAGCAAATTCAAACTATATTAGAGATCTCCTTCTCTGAGGATTCTCCTCTTTCCAACAGCTTTTTTATCCCCAAGTGCTATTCAAAACTGCTGGAGTCAGTTCTATTAAAAAGTTCTTCTCAGTACAAATTCTTCTGGTAACTCAGATTCCCTGTAATCCTATGCTGAATGGGCAATTCCTATTTTGAAGGAATTATAAGCACATGTATTCTTTTGCCTAAAATAAATTTCCACTGTTGAATAAAAGCTTTCTCTTACCCTTTCAAAAACTGCCTGCAGACACTTCTACAGTAAAGGAATTCCTGTTGATAGCCTGCCACTATCAGTTACTGCATATATAGACTTACTTTACATTTCAAAAAACAGGTTTGTTATCACTGATACCTCTCTCTATATCACTTCATCATGAATCAAGAAAACTCTGTTTGTCAAAGAAACTACCTATTTAATTCCATGGTTTATTTAGTGTTTAGGACAACAGGAAGATAGTACCCATTCAGAAACTCTTCAACACCAATTTGAAATAGTAGTCCCCTTGTAAATATAGGTGTTAAGATGTTGAGGTATAAAGCTTGCAAGCCCAGGTTCAAGGAGATAAAGATAAAATCTTTACTTTCTTTTTCTAAGATAACTCTTTTACCAGTGCTTAGCAGTACTATGAGCCTCTCTAAATGAAACGGAACACTGCACATTAATTACTTGGAAACGTTATAATTAAGCTGAGCATCAAGAATCTGTATCTAGCATTATGTACTAGGTTTTCTTACCTAGTTCAGTAACTTGTCGATCAAAAGGACAACGAACTGCTCTGCCATGAAGGGGAAGCCGGGTAAGACAGTCGTGGCAGACAGTATGGCCACACAAAAGCAGCCGGGGAACTTTGTCACCTTGCAAAGAAAATACATCTTCACAGACTCCACACTCAAGAACCTACAATTTAAAAAGAGACCATATTTGGTTTTGAGCTGATAAAAAAAGCAAAACTTCATACCTTAAGCTATATGACACAGTTCATTTTGCAGAAATTCCTGCAATCACAGCAGATAGGCCGAATCATTAATTTTGCTTTGTACACACGAGTAACGATCATAAGAATGACATTTAAAAAATAAATAAACAGACACGAATAGAACATTTTAACTTTTCAGCATCCCACCTGATAACCACTAGTTCTCACCCGCTTCATTTAATGCACTGCCACAAGAAAAGCCCGCTGGCCAAGCAGCACAAGTAAGCAGAAATGTCCTGACAGGAGAAGGAAACGGAGGGCAAGACCCTGCCAAAGCAGACTATCAGCTGGTGGAGAAAGCTTCCATTCATAGCTGATCCACAAAAAAATGTCAGTCATACCAAGTTAGCCATTTATGAAGCTACAAACGCAGAATCGAGGTAGCAGGAACAAGCAGCAGGGGACTGGAACATCTTAAACCGCTAATAAAAAGCAAAATTGATCGTCATTTAGAAAAAAAAAAAAACAAAACAAAAAAACCAAAACCAAACCAAACCAAAACCAAACCAAACCACCACCCGACAATCCATAAGATAACAGAGACAGCTAACCACCTTCAGGGAGCCCAGGCGCCACCGTTTTCTCCGAGGCAGCTCCCCGCTTTGAGACCGCCGCCACCCTTCCCCTCACGCAGAGGCCTCCCGTCTGGCAGCCCGCTCCGAGGCGACCCATGGCTGCGCGGCCGAGGCGGGCAAAGAGCCTCCGAGGCGGTCTCACAGCCGGGCCCGGCCGAGCCCCGCCGCCTCAGGGGCCGCCTCGCGCCCCGCAGGCCCGCCGCTCCGGCTCTGCTCCTTCTGCCAGCCGGGGCAGCGACGGTACAACCCTGGCCCCCGCAGCCTGCCCTGCCACAAGGAGGCGGCCCAGCCGGAGAGCGCGAAGGGCCGAGCAGCTCATCTCACCTTCACTGCGGCGCCAGCCGGGCCGCGGCCGCTGCCGCCGGCAGACCCCCGGCTGCCCTCCATCCCGGCACCGGCACCGACCTTGTTTACACCGACGGCTGCCATCTTGGAGAGGGCGGAGCGGCGCAGCCCGCGGCAGGAAGGAGCCCGGAGCCCGCAGCCCCCCGCCTGCCCGCCCCCGGGGCACCGCCCTGGTNTGTATATCACTGATCTCTGGCAGGGAACCTGAAGTGATTGCAAGCTTGTTAGGGGGAAAAACAGGAGAGCAGGAGAGTGCATGTTACGTTTCACAGTAGTGTTTGTAGTTCTCTGTGCACAGATTTAATATTTGTGTGAAAGAAAGCAATAATATATGAAAGTATAAAGTTTTTAAGGATTTAATTAGTCTTTTAGTTATTCTAAAAGTCTAATAAATTAAGGAATTACCCGACCTTTTAGTTAAGGACTAAAAGGTTGGCTGCACGTATTGCTCAGAAGCTCTGAGACTAAAACTAAATGTGTAGTTCTTACACGAAATGAAAGCAGACAGCTTTAATTTGCCTATAGCACTTCCCTTTCAACCTGTGACTTCAAAAACTGCTATATGGTCAGTACTGTTTCAGGAAGGATGTTTGTACCACGTATGTTTTCTAGTTGATTTATATGCTCTGGCACAAAATGTTGAAGTGTAGGAGGAAAACGCTTTTATAAAAATAGGCTTGTCTGGTAAATTTGAGAAAATAGGCAGTCGTAATTGTATGTCTTTTAATATGCATCACAACAATATAGCAAGAATAATAACAGATGGATGGCAGATATGAGATGGTGACAGTAAGAGTAAACATTTATGGGAAGGACAGTGTTGAGTAAACTGTGTGCATACAAATAATGTTCAGCGTCCTTAAGTTATGCTGGTAATGATGGAAAACAGTCGCTAATGTTGAGCCTAGGTAAAGTAGAATGTTCTGATATATATCTTGCTTATTTGTACTACATGTTGCTTTTTTTGTAAAATATCCTGGCAATGTTTTTCTTAATATGGTAGTATCTTATTTTTTTATAATACTTCTGCTTTAGGTCCTGTTTTCTACTGATCTTTGCAGCACGGGGCAAGGAAATTCTTGTAAATAAGATCTTTCAGTCTAGATTTGAGAATCCTAATCACGAGACTGTTCCTTTTCATAAGAATAACTGGATTCCTACTGTAACAAGCATGGAAGTGGTCTTGCATTATCGACCACATCAGAGAGATCTAATAAAACTGCAGAAATTTGCAGAAGCAGCAGTGAAGGAGTTTCCCATTCGTCAGTTACCAAGATTTACGCCCTGGTTTCCAAATGATTTATGCCAACTTCCTCTCAAACCAAAAAAGCAGCCACCTGTTATTTCTTGTGAGGAAGCAGAAGAGTTGAAACAGCTTTCTACACCTTCAGAATATGGTACAGGATCTCCTGATTATGACTGCACAAAAAATCTCCTTGAGTTTCAGTCTAATGTGAAACATGGACAGACTTTAATCCAAGCACAGACTGTACACAGACCAATTAAGTTGGAGAATCAAGGAGAACCACCATCTAATGGAAAACAAAAATTGAAAAGGTCTTGGAGTGTCTCTCTCCCTAGCCCTAAGCTTAAAGAAAAGATTCTTCCTTTATCCCAAGAACTGCAAAGCAATTTGGAAAGACTAAAACTGCATGCATTTTATAGAGCAAAGTGGACAATTGAACAGTCTATTTGTAATAATCAGAATTTGGAGGACATCTGGATAAAACTGAATAGACTCATCAAGCAGAATGAACTGCCATCTTGCAATGCTACTATCCAAAGATCTGTGGGACAGATATGGATTTTCTGTGATATATTATACTGTGAATATGTGAGAAATATTCTGAGGGAAAAGCTAAGTCTTACTGATAAAATGAATTTGCTTGTACATAAATTTGGAACTATATTTAGTTTATAATTGTAAGATAGAGTTTCATAATAAAATTGCAGTCTGAAGTACTAGAGTTTTTAAGCCACTTAGAATATACAAACTTTACAGCAACTGATGAATTACCAAGCAGAAAACCACTTAATATTACTTTGGTACAGTTTTTTTTTAACTGTAACAATATATTTGTTTAACTTTCTTTTGCCAGGAAACTTATGAATACTTCTATTAAGATTAGAAGTTTCTGTTTGGCTTAGTACTGCATTATGTAGCTTTTCTCTACCTTGGTGGTCTAAAAGGAAAAAAAAAACAAAAATAAAAGTTACAGACTATTATGGCAAGCTATGTCAGATAATAAATTTTATGCTTTTAATCAAGCTAAGTACATCGTCACTGTGCCTCTTAAAATACTCTCCCTTCTTCTAATTTCAAAGTGAGTTGTTACAGTCACTATAAGGATCTGTAATGATTTTTGACACTGAGACATTTGAGATCTTACTATTTCCTGAAAGTAATGTGTGGGGTTTTTTTAATGAAAGTGTAGTTCTCAAGTGAAATACAAACTTAACTTTCTATTGCATGTATACACTGTCTTAGTGATGTTATCCATATTTTCCAAGAAATACTAATGAAAGCTTCAGCGAAAGTTGCATGCTGAAAAATAATGAACAACTTAGCATTTGCTGGTTTATGAATGTGGTAATAAGATATTTTTTTTCCTGATGTTTCTGGTCTTTTGTTTCTAATTGTATTGGGGAACAAGAAAGCACTAACTTCCAGCTATAGGTCAGTAAATTAAGAAATCGAACCTCTATCTGTAAACCTCTCTTTGTTATTATGGAAGGTAAAAGTGTCTGAGGATTTGAATGCATTTTGGGGTGATAAAAGATTGAGTTTAGCATGACTTTTTGTCACCTGAAAATAAAGTGTTTCTAGGTCATGCTGTCTCTGCTCAATTCAATGTTTGGGGAGTCAGTAGAGCAGTTAAAACTCGAATCAATATGACTGCAAGGGTATGTATTTCTCTTAGGCAACCCTACTAACTCCACATAATTTCTCTGTAGCTGGAGGTCAAGGTCTGTGGCATCTGGAGAAGGGGGAAAAGAAGTGATTGGTATTTGTAGATTTTTTTTTTTAGATTATAATTAATCTAAAAAATCTGGTCAAATAAAAGTGCACATAAGCATGATGGAAATCCCTCTATAAAAACTGAATAAAAACCCCTTGGATTTTTACTCAGATTTTTCTTTTGATGACATCCTTATGTTGGAATAATTATACCTTGTTATAGGCATTACATATCTTTTTGTAGTTTAAAATTAAGGACACTGCTCAGTTTGGATCATTGACATGTATTTCTAAACAGAGATTGTTAAGGGGGTCTTGTATTGGTATTTGGGTGTTTCTGATGTTTAATGTTACTACCTAGCAAAATTAATGTAAAATGCTGTCTAGAGTAACCGAGGATCATTATTAGTTTTAAAGCTTATATAACAAAGTTATTTCATAGAAATAACTTTTCTGAGCTTAACACCAATAGTAACAAAGCTGCTTTGTGCATTAGCATTTTTAAGGATATAATGGAGTAGAATGCAGTGTGATTTATTTCATGTTGTATTTTGTGTCTAGGCTCTTAAAAGAGATGAGGTCATCCTGCAAAGATAAGATAATTTCTAATACTAATTTAGTAGTCCTATTAAATATGATAACCTACATATATTAATTTATTTGTGTTTTGACTTAACTCCATGATCTAATTATTTATTTTTTTATTTTCTTAAACATGACTATAGTTGATATGTAACTGTTCTTTTAGAAACAGCAAGTACTAGTTTATATTACTTGGGCTTACTGTAGAATTGGATAAAATTAAGTAACCACCAATAGTACAGTTCCACTATATTTATATAATATAGTAACAAAAGAGCTAATCAAACATATTACTAAGCAGGAGAGATCAGTGTCATTGTTGAGTGGTAGCTGTCAGCTTTCTGCTGCTTTGGGTTAGCTTGTGCACAAATAATGATACATGCAGAGCTAGCTGTGGACATTTCAACTTGATAACTGTCATGTAATAAAAAATGAACACATTTGGTTTCTCTACAGAATTATTAGTCTTGGGTAGCACCAATGTGCAAGCTGAAATCCAAACTTTCATTTTCAATGTTGAATCTGGCTCACCATTTACTCTGGTTTGTGTATTTTGGGGATTTTTATTTACCTTTTGGTTTTAACCTTCAGAGATCATGTTTTTCAACTTTTCACAAAAACAAAGGGAAGGTATTACCTTTATTATGTGAAAACTGAGATTTGTTTATGTCGATGCTATCTTTCATGGGTCTGCTGTATGGTAGTGTAAGTTCTTGTGAACGAATATAACCCACTACACCCAAAAATATGTTGAAATAATTGAATATTTTACACAACTGTAAACAGTGAATGCTGACCAGACATAAAAGATGTACAGAAGTACAATAAAGATAAAGCGCAGTACATGTGTCAGTGCAAAGATGTTGATTAACTTGTTGTAGTAAAAAAAAATCCTTTTATTTTAGTTTTCAGAAATTGTATAGTTTTATGTTTGTTAAATTTCAAAGAAAACAAATAAATTGTTTTTACATATCCGTATCAACACTTACGGAACAAAGTTTAGCATTTGTAACATTGTGATTCCTCTCGTGAGATCCTATATGCAAGATTAGGGTATTACTTGATATGAATAGGGTGGAATTAATTTAAGATGTGACATATTAAATCTGCAATACAAATAAAAATAATGTAGTTCTGAGTATTTTGATTTAAAATAGCCTTTGAAAATAGCACTGTTTTTAAGTAGAGGTTCTTTAGTAGCAAGATCTTAATGATTTTGATTTTGTCAGATTTGATAAAATATTTTCTTGTAAATGTGTTCCTGGGGGTTTTGTGATGGTTTCCTGGTTTGAGGTTTAAAGTTTGTGACTAAAAGAAAAGTAGTGGCATAAATTATGTAGTCTTTTAGGGTTGTAACTCTGTCCTGTGTGTATTTGGGAGATTAGGATGTAAATGCAGTGCTTTATAGCTTGGAGTTTGAAAGGGTCTGTACTAGTCATCATGTCCCAGAATTATAGAACACGTGCTTAGCCTAGAAGAGGCCACAAAAAATGAAACTGGTACACTTCTCCTGAAGTGCACAAAGCACTTAACTGTAACAGGTACAAGACCATTAGTGCATAAGATTGAAAGCAGATGTTAGCACACCAGGGGGATAAAGCAAGAAGGAGCAATGGCATCACCAGTGCTCGTGTATATCAGAGTAGAAGGGAATTTGTTATGTTGAAAAACACCAAGTGATTGGAAAAGGTGTTACCCGTTTTCAGGCTAAGACTTGCTGGTTGTGGGTTTTTTTGCTGGAAGCAGAGCAAGACAAAATTACACTTACAAGAAAGAAATAATCTTGTTTCATTTACCTATAATTTATTTTCTGATTTTTGCAGTGATGAGGCTAACCAAACCTACTTTATTCACTAATATTCCGGTGACTTGTGAAGAAAGAGATTTGCCAGGTATGTCTTTTCTACTAACTGATTACTATGTATGTATTGCATATTATTAGGTTTAAGCAGTGCAAGCATCTGAGACTTAGATGTCAGACGAGTCTTACAACCTCCCATAGATGATGATCTGAAACAGCAATATTCCTAATCTACAAAAAGATACCAAGGTGCACTCTACCACTCTTGACCTACAGCTTTGAAAGTTTGGTGATGGTATTGCAAACATGTGACCTCAAAATCTGAGCAATTAGCACACAAGATGGAAGGCAGTTATGAGAGAGAAATGTGTAATTGTAGCCAGTTTGTCTTTACTATCTTCTTTATCTGGAGAAAATGCCCTCATAACTAGAGCGAACATATGAGTATTCTATGGAAAATTATTTTGCAAGAATCACCACTTTTGAATTGTGTTATGCTTGGTGAAGAGTTATAAATTGGAAATCCCTGGGTTGTTCTCCAGTAATAGTTGCAGTCTGGAAGTATAATAAAGAGGCAAAGGAAAGATTCAAGAAAAGAGGGTTGTGTGGAAATGCAAAGGAAGCAGGGGAAGAAAGTAAGTGGGGTTTAGTTCTGTTATGTTACGTGCTTTACTCAGGTAGAATTTCCCTTCGGTGTTAATTTGAGCAATGTCTTTGGGATTGCACCCTTCAGTGTGTATACTGAATGATTTATTGGACACAAGTGCCTGGAAGTAAGTTAGAATTTGTAGGTAGGCCTATAGGTACGTATTTCAGCTCTGAACAAGTTGGATATAAAATCAGTATGTCTAAAATAAAGTGCATCTAAATAAGTGATTAAATGTTGTCACTTGAATGTACAGAAAGCTTAAGACTTAACAAATATTTAGATAGTAGCAATTTGATATTTCTACAGGTAATCTATTTAATCAGCTCATGAAAGATGATCCTTCTACTGTAAAGGGAGCAGAAGCTTTGATGCTAGGAGAAATGCTGACTTTGCCTCAAAACTTTGGGTAAGAATGAATTATTGTAACTAACATGCAAGGTTTAGGATTCATTTATTCACAGAATCACAGAATGATATGGGGTTGGAAGGGACTTCTGGAGATCATCTAATCCAACCCTCCTGCCAAAGCAAGTCCACCTAGAGCAGGTTGCACAAGAACGTGTCCGAGGTGGGTTTTGAATGGCTCCAGAGAAGGAGATTCCACCACCGCTCTAGAGGGGCAGCCTGTTCCAGTGCTCTGTCACCCTCACAGGGAAGAAGTTCCTCCTCATGTTTAGGTGGAAGTTCTTATATTCAAGTTTGTGCCTGTTACCTCTTGTCCTGTCACTGGGCACCACTGAAAAAGACTGGCCCCATCCTGTTGACACCCTCGCTTTAAGTATTTGTAAGCATTGATTAGGTTCCCCCTCAGTCTTCTCCAGACTAAAAAGACCCAAGTCCCTCAGCCTCTCCTCGTAAGAGAAATGCTGCCTCATGTTCATTGTCAGCAGCCTGACTCTCAATGTGATAAGGATCGACAGTTCAAAAAATTTGCAGTTGTAGAAGAATTTCTAATGTAATGCACTACTATAAACCACATCTTATGCTAACAGAGTTTATTACAGTGATTTTTGTGGGTGCTGTAAGCCATCTTCTTATCCTTCTTAGATTTTTATCTAGAAAAAAATTGACTTCTTCTTTTTTGAAATTGTTTGTCTTAGAAGGATGATGTTTAGAAGTATGGGTGTGAAAATGCCAGTGTAGTTCTGGGATGTGATCTGGCAAACGTGTGTGTGTGTATATTTTAATTAAAATTTACAGAATGTTTCACTGACACCCCCCACTTTTTTTTTTTAAATAACTTTAAACTTTTTTTTTTTAACACAGAAATATATTTCTGGGAGAGACATTTTCCAGTTACATTAGTGTACACAATGATAGTAATCAAGTTGTCAAGGACATACTGGTGAAGGTAGGTGAAGATAAACCTAACTACTGGGTTTATAAAAAAAATAAAATGTTTGGTATGGTTTCTGACAAAATCTTATATGTTTAATGCTAACTTTAGGAAAATTATTTTGCAAGAAAGTTGCAAGACTTTAGGAAATAACTGTCACTTTTTCCAAACCAGAAAATAAACCTGGAAGTTGGAAATAATACAACACAGAAATAGAAATTATGATAGAAATATTTTAAAATTAAAAACTAGGAATGTATCTGAAAAATGGACATGTTATGAAGCTGCTCTGGAGGATTGATGTAGCAAAACTTCCACAGCTAAAAAAATGGAGTTATATTTTCTTACTTGCATTTTCAGTGAGGTCTTCAAAGCAAGTATCTGTGAAGCATGCATTGACTTGTCTTTTTCTCATATTTCAAATTAGTTCTTTTCTAGTACATCAGGTATTTGCATTTTCTGCTGAACAAATGATACATTGAGAATAGAAATTCCTGAAGTCATTATGAAACTCAATGTAAAAAGTAAATAGAGATTTTTATAAGCTGCCTGTTAAAGGGTTGGACAGTTTATGTATATCTTAGAACTTATCTTTAGCTTTGAATTATATGTATAAAAGCATTGAGGGTGTAAAATTCTCAGTGAAACCTAGTACTTTGTAACAGAAGTTATTTGTCTTTAGACTGCTTTAAGCAGCTGCATTTCTAACCAATGCTTTGTTTCTCTGTCCCCAGGCTGATCTTCAGACAAGTTCTCAGCGCTTGAACCTTTCAGCTTCTAGTGCTGCAGTGGCAGAACTTAAACCTGACTGTTGCATTGATGATGTGATCCATCATGAAGTAAAAGAGATAGGAACACACATGTAAGATTTTAATTTTTTTTATGATTAAATGAGCCTAAATGAAAGTGCAGCACATACATGCTATTCTTTTGCTGCTTTGATATAGACACAAAATTTAAAGTTATTCAAAATCTTTTTAATTTTTTTTTTCAGCTTAGTTTGTGCAGTAAGTTACACTACACAAACAGGAGAGAAGATGTACTTCAGAAAGTTCTTCAAATTTCAGGTATTGCATGAAGTATTGTTCTCTATTAAGTGGGTGAATCTGGAAAATCCAGTTAAAACATCTGATGCTTCAAAAGCACTTTTACATACTAAAAATCAGACTTTTAAAAGTGAATTGATAAAAAACACCCCTTCAAACTTCACATGAACTGATAGTTTCTAATTATCATGCAGTTAAACATTTCAGAAATACTAAGTATTACATCTTGTAACTTTTATTCATTTGTTGAGAAAGGAGGAAAAAAAAAAACCAACAACAAACTACTCTTTAGAGAAAACCTTTTTATAGCAGCCAGCTTTGTGATTATTTTTAAACAGAACAGGTATTGTTCATTCTGATTTTGACACATCTAACCTTTGAGTTTAGATTGTAAAATTCTGATTTTTCTTTTAGTGTGTGTAACCTTTTTTTAAATTGGAACTTCGTTGATTGTTTTTTAAAGCAATCTAAGCAAAGCAATCTGTGTTGTATCTGATGTCCACAGAAGTAATCGATAGAGTCAAAACCTTTTGTTCCAGAACACAAATTAAGATTAGAGTAACTGAGGAAAGCAGGAAATTATTGTTATCTGTGGACTGGTTTGGGCAGGAAAGGGTCTATTTTAGCTGTGTATTTAAGGGATGTTTACTTTTTAGAGAAATATGCTGATATTTGGGTAATTGTGGACTCTCTCCCCTAGAATGGAGGATTAGGTGACATAATTTACTGAATACATTTTTAAATACGGAGTGTCTGGCAGTACAGGACACCTTTATATTTTCCAAGTTGCAAGTGATTTCATTTTGCTCTTTTCTAGTATTGTACCTAGATACTTAAGAAAAAAGCATTTAAGTCTTTAGAAGGCTCAATTACCATGCACTATAGATAAAGAACACCTGAGTGCTGTTAGTACTTGTGGGCCTTGAAATGACAGATATTGATTAGCCAAAGATGATTCCAAGCAATCCCTGGGAAATCCCTCCCTGTCAGTTTTCATGTTATAATATCCTCTGAACCCAGAACTCTGGGTTCAGTGTTTCTTCATCTTTATTGAAGCTGATTTTTGTCTTTGTTTTATATTGCTCTCCTTGTGAAATTGATTTGCCTTCAGTTTCTCCATTCTTTCTTCCCCAGGAGTTCAGTATTCTGTCTCTGCTAGGCTTTCTCTGATCTCTGAACACACCTGCAGGCTTCCAGTTCTCATCTTCTGTCCCTTCTGTACTGTTCTTGCCTTGTTCAAGCTGTCAATTTGATATGGAAACTTAATAGTGCACGTTTTTCAGGGGTTTACTTGCATATTGCAACTTCTGTACTTTTTAACTGAATCCAACACAGGCAACCTTAAAGCTAAGGCCAGCTGTCTGTCAGATTTGAAGCTCTTCCTTCAAAGGAGGAGGAGGCATAAAACCTGCTCAAAAAGTATATGTACACTTTAACACTACTCTATAAATACTCTCTGATTCATTGTGAGAAAAACACTTCACTGAGCAATTTTGGTTGTTATTTTTTAAACTTGACATGGAGATACCAGCTAAAAAATCTGAGAACAAACAAAAAGAAATGTTACAGAAAACTGAGCAATGTCTCTGCAGAGGGAATTGATATCTGCTAGTGATCGAGGTGCCACCAGCTATTCTATAACAAAAAGAAAGCATTTTCTCTTTGACTTATTCTCAACTTTTTCCATTATGCTTTCTAGGATCTTTTAAGTTGAACTAGTCGAACTAGTGTTCAACACTGGTTGAACTAGTGTTACAGTTGGTTTTACACTTAGTATTTTTTTACACTTGAAATTTACTGAAATGGATGGAAAGACTTTGTGTATCAAAAAGTGAGAAAACATCAGCATTTAGGGGAATTAATAGGAAGCTCACTGAAGCAAAGTATTTGGAAAAAAACACTCAACCAACAAACACCTAAATTAAAAATTTGACTTTTCTGACTAAAGAGAGATAGTTATGATGACTTGAGAGAGTTGAACATTATGCCTGTTATAACGCAAAAATCTCTGTGAAGATTACTTTTTAATCTTTAATTCTTCAGGGCTAAAACATTTATTCACAACTTGGAAGTTTAGATGTGTCTTAGGATGCAGTACACTCATATGTAAACAAAAGAAAAATTTCCCTGTGCAAAGGGAACTAAATGTCTTCAGAAAGATAAGTCAAATTAGTTTCATTACAAGTGTAATAGAAGATTATTTCTTTCAGTTACATTGGTGTATATCCATTTCAGGTTTGACTGTGTAAACTGTAGTGGCTTTATGCATGAAATTCAAGCACTTAAGAACCAACGCTTTATTATCACCTTTTATCTCATCAAAATGTTTTCTCTTGCGATTAAAACAATTTATTGGCTTTTTATTTCTTGTAACAGTTGCCTTTTCAAGAAGGAGGTGAAGCCTAGTAATGGTTTGTTGCTTAAGCTCTAGTCACATGAGTAGTTCTCTATTTCATTTTTTAGAGAAGCCCTTAGCAACTTTTGTTTGATGCAGAACAGTGAAGGACTTGTAAATATTACATTGTTCTTACTCATTTTTGA
Organism: Tringa tobata; assembly: GCA_033628505.1. NCBI lineage: Eukaryota > Metazoa > Chordata > Aves > Charadriiformes > Scolopacidae > Tringa > Tringa tobata. Next base: position 5,121,096 of record JAHREE010000379.1, read on the forward strand.
AAGCAAGTGCAGACCACTTCAGGATACAAGATGGATGTAACATTATTTTAAAGACATGGATCTACTTAGTGCACTGGATTTGTCTGGTTTTGTAAGAGGACAGTGCTTAGATGGAGAAGTATTTGTTTTCAGTCTGAGAAAACCGCTTCATAGCAAAGCAGTCAAGTGTGCAAATAAGAAGCAGCAAGTATATACTCTGAATTGTGAGGCATTAGCTGATTGTATCATAGATTCCATTAGGCACCTGTTCTGTGTAAGATGAAAAAGTAAAATAACACTTTAGTAAAGATCCTAGCACTTACTAACAAATAAGTGAAGTTTAACTTAAGCCTTTATGGTGAAGTCATTTCAGAAACCAATTGTCAGTCTCTCTTTTTCCATTTCATTCAGGTTCTTAAGCCACTAGATGTGAAAACCAAATTCTACAATGCTGAGGTAAGTGAGAGCTGTGTGTATTTGGGTTTGTTTTGGTGTGCTGGGCTTATTACTTCACATTAAACTGTTAGATTAAATTCTAGATTTAATTAGATTAAATTAGATTAAATAGATTAAATGGAGCTTCTTAACCACACATGTTTGTGAGAAAAATGATCAGTTCTAAAGGGAAAAAATAGGTGGGGGTTTATATGATTTCATGTAAAAATAGATACTCTTTTGATGAAGGGGGAAAGAGCTGGTAACTAAGGCAGACATGTGAGGACTTTAATGCAATTGATGAGCAATTTTGTATATTTTTCGCTTTCCCCTGAATTCAGATGTTTCCAGTTACTGCTTGTTTATTTAGGTTGATAGAGTGCTTACTGTAAGGGAGATAAATTGTCCACAAAATGGATAATAATTTACCAGATTGGGAAATTCAAATTATTGAACAGTGAAATTTCCCCAAGGTAAACACGACCCCTCTGTTCAATAATTTAGTGTTTAGGTTTGTGGCAGTTATACACAGTGCTTCAAAACTAATGACCTTATAATATGCCTTGTATATTTATTTGGACATACCTGGGCATCTGTCTTTGGCTATTTATGGGAAGAATTTTAACTGAAGGTGGCACAGATAGTGGAGACTCTTACAAATTACATACAGCATTCCCTGTGGATATATGTATTACATTTATCTGTTGTAGGGTATAAACTTCCACAATAAATAATAGGACGTTGGGACACTTGTTTCCATCATTATCACTTAACTGGTTTGTGATACTGAGGAAGCAGCTTAATTTTGTATCATATTCTGCATTGTTTGTATGAAGTTCAGACTGATACTTGCAAAGTACTTTGAGAGCTTCCATTATGAGTGTTAAACTTTTTCCATAATCCCTGAAATATGGCCAGCTATTACACTGCTAGTCATTTAATCGAAAACCTTCATCAGTATTCGTAAACAGTTTGTTTGAAATAGTTTAAAAGATAGGGTGAAGTTGTAGGAGTTTTATGTTGCAGTGAATAGTACATGGGAGAAAAAAAAAAACAGTGTCAGTGATAGGAGAAGAAAATGTATGGAATTTTGGCAATTTGAGAAATAGCTTGTGTTAAGCTAAGTAGATAATATTTTGCTCTCCTCTTTTTTATTAATTAAGCAGATATGTGCTATGAATTTGCGTGTAGAAAGCAGAGTCCTCAGATGTATTTTTCTAAATACTTATCTCTGTCATAGTCGCAGCTGGGGTTCATCATGCAAGATAATGGCTAGAGAGGTGTGAAAGGTATATTTGTTCCCCTTCCTGAGAGTGTCAATAGAGAAAATAGAAAACAGAAATAACAGATAAGAATTTCTGCTCTACATATGAGTATTCCAGGTGGAAAGATCTGTCTTGTTTAGAGTTGTGCAGGAAATTTTCCATAAAGATTTTCCCTCTGCTGTGAATGAACAACATGTAAATTAGGAGACATATAATATATAGAGCGTAATTTATGTAGAGGGAGGATAAAGCAAGGCGTAAGTCATAAGTGATTTAAATATCATAGTACAGAGGAAAAGAGAAAAACTTTTCCCTAAAAATATCTTGGTACATCTATCTTGGCCACAGGCTTCAGTCCTTAGGTTGACCACATATGAGGTACCTGAGTAGGGTCAGAACATAAGCACACAGTCGAGTGCTTTATAGAACTGGTGTTATCTGTATATGGGAATGTCTGGAAATGCCTTCTGCTATGATTTAAGAACAAAAATAATCCTAAAACACTAGGTAATTCCTCTGGGAACAACATAAACCTCCATTTTATGTGCGTATTGTGTAATTGATTCAGAAAATATCTGTTAGGGGAAAGAGGGACGGATACCTTAAATTAAATGTTGCCATCTCTCTATGTGTAAGTTTTGGGTTTTGCTGAAACACTTCATACCGCATGGAAATAAAAACCTCGTTAAGGTAAATTCTGGGCAAACTTCTGACACGGGTCAAAAGTATTCTTTTCTTACAAAATTGTTTTACTGACTGGCCTTGATAAGGGTCTTCATAAACTCTATTCCTCAGTTAACCACCAATTCCTCATGATAAAGATCTATGAGAAGCTTTGGTGTCTGAGTTGGTATTTGTGGGGTTTTGTGTTTGTTTTTTTCCTCCCTGTAAAGGTTTTAAAAGGTTGCTTTGATGACTTTTGGTTCTCCCTGTTCAGGAATATATGCAGCTCCCATTTCCATAGTTATCCATATGATTGACTGAAAAAAAAAATCCTTTAAGATTTTGGATGATATTAACTGAGCAATTTTCATTTGCCTAGCAAACTGATGTAGTACCATTCATATTTCAATTCTGAAAGTAAATTCTGAATTCTAAAGTGCTGCTACTTGTTGTGACCACAGAAGATAAAATTTAAAAACATAGAAATAAGTTTTTGGTTAGATGTTGTATGTGATATGCCGCTGTCAAAGCACCAAGACCTTCATCCTGAATATTAAGAAAGACTGTTACCCTTGGGAGCAGGGAAGAAAAAAATTGGTACGTGTCGGTTGTTAGTTAAGTAAAGGTATTAAAGGTTGACTAACCAGTTAAACTGTTGCCATTAGTATTACAGTTGTGATATTACCTATTCATAAAGTCTGTCACTAAAATTATTTCTACTAAAATTTTAATCCATAATTTAATTTTTTTCTAAGGCAAGGAATGATGCTGAATCTTAATTTTCTTGCTTGTTGCTCGTATTGCAGTAGCATCCAAATCAAGTTGATCACTGAAATTCGTGCATAGAATGCATGCCCTGTCGCCCTAACCTGCTACAACCCTGAGATTGAATTACCTGCCCCAGCCTATAAAAAGTCTCTTGCTGACTTTGGCGTGCCTCAGAAAAGGCACTGTAAAAGATTCTGTTCCTGCAAACATGCATAGGTAGACAAATATACAGACGCTTAAGAAAACAAAGTTTGCAATTTAAATTGGGTTTTTGGAATGATGGATATTCAAAGAAGAGTTTTTCCTGATTATGTTATGCCAAATTTTGTTATAAGCTGCAGTATTGCAGCTTTGCTAGAACAAATTCCCACATTATTTTTGAGACCTTATGTATGTGGATACTTCAAATTATCTGTAAAATAACATGGACTGTTTTTCCATTTCATATATAACCCATTGCATGGATTTAAATTCAGGACAAACTTTAAACTTGCTCAAAAACTAACTTTCTTTTTTGGGTCAGTTTGTTCTACCATATCTTACCTGTGATTTGTGTGCCTAAGGCTCTACTTTGGATTGGTTCTGAAGCAAAGCTAGTAAACCATGTAACCATATTAGCTGTAACTTATTAGAAACGTAGTTGTCATCTTTGTTTGCATCCATTTTTATTTACGTTTCTGTCTTACTAATGCTATCTTGTTTAGATGGTGCAAAAAAATGCAGAAATGCATTTTGTTTGAAAGTTAGCCTCCTTTTTCTTTAACATTTAACTCTAATTTCTCTAATGTGTTCTTTTTTTATTTTCCCATTAGAGTGACCTCAGTTCTGTGGTAATTTTTATTTATTTTTTTATAAATATGTATGCTTTTTTAATTGCCTATCTGCCTCTGTGCTTGTTAACATTCTTTTAAAAACATAATGGAAAAGCAATGTTTGTTCTGCATATCATGAACTGACGTTTTCTCATCTTTATATGTGCAGCTGATCATTTAAATGGTTAGCTCTTTCTTTAATACCCATTGTTGAAACTAAAAGTTGATTATTAGAGACTCTTGCTGGTGGAGGTCCTCCTATAAAACACCTTATCAAAATTTGACTAGATTCATTATTTGAAAATGGGAGTTAATCCCTTCTAAAATTTTCCTGCTTTTGACCCATAGAAAAGTAGGTTTTACTACAGCACTGCCTGTGTAAGCTGTGACACAACTTTTCAGATCTGGTTGGTGGAGACAGTGGGTTTGAGGAGAGAGCAGCAGTTGGATGTTCTTCCTTCCTTTTGCTAGCTGGAACTGTGCTTTACAACTTTTAACTGCATGTAACAGTTGATGAGTTAGTATGGTACTTCTGCAGTCTGATTTCACTTTTAAGGTGTGCCTTTTATTAAAATAAACTGCATTCTTCTGAAGTACCTAATGGTTTTTACCCTTTTTAAAAAAAGTGATGCTAAATCAATTTAGGAGTAACACAAAACTAATTTGCTTTTTCATTATGCTGCTTGTTTTTTCTTTTCCCTTTCAAATTAGCTTTCTCTAAATTTCTGCATATGGTTGCTGCATTGAAAACAACTAAAATTCGGGTAAATGGACACTTTGAGCAATGGATTTATGGGATATAAACAGTATCAATTTAAGTTGACAGTCAGGTGGTAGTAGTAATGATTACTGAGGGCCATGGCTTAGTGCAGTTATTCCCAGCACCTTCTCCAAGTGTGAGGTTTGTCCGTAATCCATGGCGCTTGCACAGTTTTCATTACTATATATATATATGCTATCAACTGGTTTGCGTTTAACATGTTTATAAGGTACAACAAGTAGTTCCAGTACCATTCTGTATTTCTTCTTCTAACAGAATGCCTTTTGAGACTAAAAATATTTGGACTATTTTGTCCCACTTTTATTTTGTAATTTACAAGCAGGACTCCGTTATGTATAATGAAATAACTTATTTATTCTGATTAAAAAGAAACCGTAAGCTTCCTTCCACCCTCCCCATAAAAATACTTTTTTTTTTTTTTTTAATTTATCATAACAAAATACCTAAACTGCTTCATAATAAATTTTTAGGAAAGAGTATTTCATTTGGAAGGGACCTACAATGATCATCTAGTCCAACTGTCCGGATGACTCTCTTGTAAATGCAGATTTGGTAGAACCTCTCCCTTTTTTTTTTTTTTAATTGGCACTTCTTTGGCTTTGTTTTTCAGTCTTCCAGGGGCTTATGTGTCTCATGGACTGAGCCTTCTGTAATTACTCTATCCTGAGATTTTAGAGTTGCAAAGTGACTTCACTGGTCGGCAATGCCAAAGAAGCAGTGAGGCAAACACATCTCTAGTTCAATGTTTTTTTCAGCTTCTGAAGTCTAACGGTCTGTAGTTTTCATTCCTGTAGTAGAATTGGTCCTTATATACCACCTTCAGGCATAAGTTTCATTTAACAGCTATGTCTTACAGGATGTCTTGAAGGTAGAGCACCAGTTAAATTGACGGATGCATATAATACTGGTAACCATTGGCATGATGCAGCTGAGTGAGAAGAGAGTCTGGTTTTTGCTTTTCAGCCAGTACATCAATGTTTCATAGTAATAATAAATTCCCTAAGCATGTACCTGAACTATTTTACTTCAGTTAAAGAAAAACACATACAATTATTTTAATTTTTTATAGAGCTTGATGCACTAGTAATCTGGCATGGCATGTCATTGTGCACTGCAATTCCTTACCATTTATTCTATTTTTTTCTTTTTTTAATAAGTTGGATTCAAACGTGAGTTGCTATTAAGTTGATGAAAGTCTTGGGAAGTGGTGATCTAATGCATTACAAATAAGCAATAGCTAGAACATAGTGAAATTATCCCACATCCATTGTTTGCCAAGATACCTGTTGACTAACACTTTTGCTCCTGTTGTTACTGGGATTAAGGTTTTTTCTTGCATTAATTAATTTGATTTGCAGGCATGAACTAAACACATGTGACTTTTTTTTAACAATAGGACTCTACTCGTTTTAATAACATTAATCATGTTTTCAATAACTTGCACTTGTTTTTTTTTTTTTCAGACAGATGAAGTGTTTCTGGAAGCTCAGATTCAGAATATCACGACCTCTCCAATGTTTATGGAGAAGGTTTCTTTAGAGCCATCTATGATGTACAATGTTGCAGAACTGAACACAGTTGACACAGCAGGGGAAAGGTATGTTCAGATTCAGGATATTTGACTTGACTTCATGAGATAAAATCATTAATCAGCAAGTTGTCTGTAATGGAAAGATTGTACTTTGATTAAAAATATCAAATTTCTGTTATGTATTCAGCTAGAAAAGCTGTTACAGTTTTCTTTTTATAGAAACTGTTCTTAAAACTTTGTCATTTTACCTAGTGGAGAAATCCCCAGCTTAATCCTCAGATATTGGTAAGATGGATGACTTGATAACATGAAAACATACTATTTCTTCAGTATCTCTTATGTAAAATTTAGCCCCCATCTGATTCTGATTTGATCTGTGTATACATAATTAGGCTTACAGGACCCATCTGACTTGTCCTTGCTTCCTTCTGGTAGCCTGGTAACTGTTTTCTGTTGTTCTAATCAAGATCTAGCAAGGCAGCAGTCAATGTGAATTGGTAGAACACCCTCATGGGATCTTAGAATATAAAAATTTGTCATGCTGAAATAAATAAAATATCACTTAGTGTCAATTAGTAGAACACCAAATACAAGAAGAATTCTCTACTGTGTTCAGTAGACTGTTGTGGATACAAAAGCTTGTGATACATGAGTAGAAGTTAAAGTCAGCTGTTTCTGCTTTCCAGTTCCTTGGGTTTTTGGAGGAGGTGATGTTTGGGTGCTTCTGCAGTAGGCACCGAAGCAAAAATTCTGTCTTCTCCTTGGTTGTCAAAGGGTTCACCTGCAGCATAGAGGATCATTGTTCTTATGAAGTGTTTGCATCTGATGTAATGGTTCTTGTCCTGAATGGGAATCTTAAGCTTGTGACACTGAGATTTACTCAAGGGAGCCAAATAGCAGAAGTAAAATTACCACCATTGTTTAAATGCTAAGATGCCAGATAATAAATTGTAATGTAACAAAGTGGATTTTCACCTCAATTTTCTTTGGCTCAGGTGAATAATTTTTTTTCCTGTAGTCCTTGATACAACATAAATTCTAGAATTGTATTCTGTTGTGAAAACACAAAAAATTCTCTGTTTTGCTATGAATAAAATACATACACACAGTAAGACTGGTGACAGATGGGTAAAAAGGTTGTGTTCTTAAGTCTTCTTAAAAATAACTGTTTAAGACCCGATGTTTTTTTCTTTTAGTGAGTCTACTTTTGGCTCAAGGACTTATTTACAACCCATGGATACACGTCAATACTTATACTGCCTAAAACCAAAACAAGAATTTGCAGAGAAAGCTGGAGTAATAAAAGGTGTAACAGTGATTGGTAAACTAGACATTGTATGGAAAACTAATCTGGGTGAACGAGGAAGGCTGCAAACTAGCCAACTACAAAGAATGGTAAGTTTAACTTAAGCATCAGTTTAACTTAGCATCCATTTTTAAGGTTAACTCAATGAACAATGTAGTGACTTGAAGGAAAAGTTCAAGCTGTTTGCTTTCTGGACCTCATTCTGAATTCACGTGTTTCTGCATGTATTTGAGAAAGTTATTTAATACATTTGGTCAGTGAAATATGTAAAAAACACTATTCCAAGGGACGGTAGCTGAAAAAATGCATTCTTGCTCCTTTTGTTTTTGTGAATGGCAACATTATTTGTTCTGTTGAGGGTTTATTTTCTGGCACATAACAGGCCTCTGTCTTTTTGCACAGCACCAAACAACATAACTTAATGAATTGTGCACGTGAGTTGCCAGAATCAAGTAACCTCTGTAGAAAATACATTGGTTAGAATAAAATTAATTTCTTGGCTGCCATTTGGCAACGAACTGAAAAGCACTGATAAAAGAACTCCTTTAAGTATGCTGTTGACATAGAAGTCTGCTCTCCAATTCATAGACACTTTAGCTTCAAGTAATAATTTTTATGTATCAGATAATACTGTTTATATTTCATGTCCGTGATTTTGATTGAAGATCTGTTCTATTCTGATTGATTTAAAGATTATTTGTGAATTTTAAGTTGTAATTACTGGCTTGCTTAAGTCAGCTGCACAGGCTGTCTACTCCAATGCCTAAACCTGACTTGCATCTTTTGAATTGAGGATGGTCTAATATGGGAGAGAAGTAAAAAAAAACTTTGACAATTGAATCTTAGTCTGAGTTTACAAAGCCTGTAATTGCGTTTCTGCCTCTATCTCTCCCCCTGCCCCATCTCCTAGTAAATCGAGCAATAATGTAGGGAAAATACATTGACTTGGAACTAGGCAAGCAAACTTGGATCCTGGAAATTCACAGCTAAGTCACTAAAACTTCTATTTGTTTTTTAATTGTGGTGTTAAGTATCTGTATAAACCCATCAGATTAGAAACTACCCTTTTTTCCTAAACTTAATCACTCCTGTTACTTTGCAACTTTTTGCTTGTTTTTTAAGTAATAAACTACCCCATTTTCAACTGACCTTTCCTTTAATTTCTTTCAAGCCATTTTTTTCCCTTCCCTAAATCAGTATTTTTTCACTCTTTATCCCTTCTTGTTGAACCTTTCAGAATTGCACTGGAAACACAGTGGTGATTAATACGCCTCCATATTCCAGGATTAGTTTTAGTCATCCATCATTGTTTCGTGCTAGTGATTAACACAGAAACATGAGTTATTTTGTATACCTTGAACAACATTTGTCTTTGGAAAAGCAGCAAACAGGTTTTGTTTTTTTTCCCCTTTGAGTTGCAGTGCAACTATCTCTCATCTTCTCCTCATCCTTTAAGTGCTATCAGATGATTTCATTTTTAGGCTCCTTTCACTTTCCATCATTTTCCTCCTAATCCATTGCACTGTTTCCCCCATAGGCCCTGAATTTTAAGTGTATGTGCCCCTCTGTCACTGTTTTTCTTCAGATCAGGAACACACTTATGAAACAAGTATCCTGGATCATCTCCACATACCGTAACTTGAGGGGTTTTATGGAGTGATCTGGGGATTCGCAACTATATTCTTTTTTGTGACATTAAACCAGACAGATACATGCCCACATTATGCCAGGGGTTCTCCACTGGCTCATGGGCATTCAATCCAGGACTAGAATAGAACCAGTCCAAAGTTAAAGAATGTTATTCTTGAGTAGCACAAGCAAGGAATTTTCTAGTTGATTCCATACTCTGAGCAATTCTCATTTTTGGATGAGAAGTATGTTCCTTCTTGAGATGTTACTGCAAGGAAGGCCTTTACCTCTAGGCACCTGTTCTTGCAGGTATCATTGTTAAGGCCAACAGGTATGTACTGATTTAGGTCGTCTTATACGCTCTTATCCTGTCTTTGATTTGGTTAATTGCTGTTAAGTTTATTATATGAAATACTGCTTCTATTGGTGTTTTTTTTTTTTTTCTTAACATATCTCTCTTAAGAGTCTAATGTTACTCAAATTCCCCATTGTGTAGAGAACTGGGTATAATTTTTCCAGTAGTGTCCTTCCAGTTGCCTAATACAGCTGAAAATACATGCCTTTTTCCACTGCTGGCTAATTACTTCTCTTGAAAGGTTCAAAGCTTATTTATGTCTCAACTGGTCTGAAGTCTCCATTGGTTTGGCATCCCTTTGCTCACTCTAATGTCCAATTTAATATGCTTTCTAAAATGTCATCTGTTTTGGGGCTGCAATGAACTGTATGTGAGTAAAACCTGTCCCCAACCTGTCAGTTACTGGCTTTCTGGACCTCTTCAGGAATATCTTTTAATCAAGCTGGAAATGTAACTTTTACTGCAGCATCCTTCTATCAGCAGAATTGGAACGTGTCACAACTAAGTGTTGTCAGGCAGGACAAATTTTCCCCTTGTTTTTTTCCTTATGGTCTGTCATTTGTGGGGATTGAAAATTGAAAGATTGTCACCTGCGTGTTATTACCTTGAATAAGCCCTGGTTAGTAGTAACTAGGATATTTTTGGTAGGTTTGTTAGTAGACCGTATGAAATGTGTTTGGCTCTTCGTAGAATTGGGTATTTGGCAAATATTCGTATCATGTGCCTTTCTAATTGGTGGCAATTGATTATTTTGGCAGACGTTTGGAGGACTGAAATGGCAAGGAGAATGAACAATCTCTTATTTCTTAGGATGTGGAATAGTGGTGGGTTTATACAGGAAAACTATACTTATGTTGTCCATAGTATATCCGTTATCTGCCTAATGGTGAGGTCTTAGACTAAAGCTGATCTTCTTAGGAACTGTATATGGGTATTTAAACTTTCTGGATGTGAACTATCTGAACAACCCCGTAATAAAGATCATCCTTGTCTACTGAATTAAACCTATCAAGGTGGTGGTCATTGGTAGAGAATGGAGCACTGCTTTTGGGTACAAATCAGAAACAAAAAGAGTCAATCTTGTTTCTTCATATTCCTCTTATTCCAAGCTTATGAAAATGTAAAACTTGTAAATGAAAACTTGAGTAGTAAAAAATTGAGGTTTACTATGCTGTGTCTGAGAATACACGTTCTCATACCTTCTCAGGCTCCTGGATATGGCGATGTAAGGCTTTCTTTGGAGACCATACCAGACACAGTGAATTTGGAAGAACCTTTTGACATTACATGTAAAATAACAAATTGCAGGTAATGATGTCATGTGATTCTTGTGCTTTTTCCTGAGTGGGTAAGTTGCAGCTGTCTTTGTTTCATTTTTCAATGCTTTCTCCTGAAACAATGCAAACCTGGTCTTTACTATGAGTAAAGAAACTACTTGAAACACATCTTTTGGAATACAGTATGTTTAAAAATATCGAAGAAACAAAAAAACTTCCATCATGATCTGCTAATACTATTTGAACTAGGGAGACTGCCAAAAATCTGTAGTGGAATTCCATGGAACTGGCTGCAATACCATTTAAGACTGCACCCCATACTTACATGATAAATTATCTTTGTTCTTCTTAATCTAATAACAAAATGAGTGCATATATAGGATTTTCTTTACAAGTAATTTTATCAGAATAAACAATGCCATTTGTATCCAGTCTGATTTTACTACTAGTTCTGCACCACTGCTAGGGTACCTGCTAAACTGTCACTGTAGTCTTTTGTACATCTTTACCCATGTTTTGATTTGATTTGTGTTTACAGTAAGATCTATGGTAGCCCTTTACCAAAGGGTTGCAAGAGTGATGTTTAAATAAAGTAATTCTAAATAGAAGTTGAAGCCAGGAATAAAGTCTGCAGAAACTTCTTGTGAAAATCTTGTGCTGCATCCAAAATGTGAGCAGCATGATCCAATATTGCTAAACCCATGACAGGATGCTCATTGTTGGACAAAGCTATATGCAACTGAATTACTGCACTTCACAGTAAATCTTGCTTGCTGCCTTATAATTATTTATAAATGCTTGCTTAATAGTAAGCTGAATAACAAAGTAATCAAGCTTTTACATGTCTGCAGTCCTTGAATGTTAAAAAGAAAGCCCACAGGTTTATTATTCTTTTTCAATTTTCTCTAGCAGTGAAAGGACTATGGATCTGGTCTTAGAAATGTGCAATACTAATTCCATCCACTGGTGTGGAGTTTCAGGAAGGCAACTTGGAAAGCTGCACCCAAGTTCATCCCTCCATCTTGCACTTACATTGTTGTCTTCGGTGCAGGGATTGCAAGTAAGTCTCCGTAGCACGGTTTTGTTAATAAATAGTTGTTTTATAAGCTTAGTAATTCTTCCTAATAACAACTTTTATAAATATTTTCTCTTTCTAGAGTGTCTCTGGCTTAAGACTTACAGACACGTTTTTGAAGAGAACGTATGAGTATGATGATATTGCACAAGTCTGTGTAGTTTCTTCAGAAGTCAAACAAAGCTGAAGAAAAAATTCTGCATTTCTACTGGGCTTTTTTTTGGTTTTTTTGGACCAACTTCTTGATGTTTTTGCAGCTGAATCATATTAAAATATGTACAAACAAAAACAACCCCCCAATATCTGTAAACATAACTGTGCTTATTTAATTTTTCTGGTCATTTTTTGAATGTTTAAAAATCTTTAAAACACGTGCATATGCATTTTAGCTCCTGAAAATAAAGCTTATGAAAAGTGTAGCTCCAGCAAGTTATATTGCATTAATGGCACCTTGGGGCAAGGGGGTGAGGTTGATGTGAAACAGTAGCACTTTGTACTTATTTTTGTGATTTAATTATTTAAAAAAAAATATTTAAACAGCTTTTAAATTTTCTTTCTGACAGAACTGCTTCAGTTTGAAGGAACTGGCCTGTTACAGACAAGTTCCTGGCATCCAAACCCCTAAAAGAAACACTTTGGTGTAGCTGGCCTGGCAGTGCGTTTGCATGGTAGGTGCACAGCCACTAGAACTAGAGGCTGATGAAGGCATGAGCCGAGGGAGTGCAGCTGGCACTGCTGAGGTGCCAGCAGCTATAGAAAGCAGAGTCTCAGACAGAGAATATGCTGGTTTTGTCTTAGTCTTTGGAAAGGAGTAATACCACAGATCTGTTCCAGTTTTGTGCAGAGCTGTGCGTCCCTGCAACACAGGGGGAATGCTGTGAACAGCTATGTTACTTCCCAAGTAGCAGGGAACCGAAAAATAAAATAGCAGAATTCAGGCATTTTTTATTGTTAAACTGAGGCAGTGCAAATACTCTTTCCATCCAAGAGGCATTTAAGTAGGTTTTTTTAGGAAAATGAGGGAGAAAAACCCTGAATGACTGCCCTAGATCGGGTTCTCCAAAGCATATGCAGGAAGGAATTCAGGACTTGGTCGAGCACTGAAATATACTTTTCCCTTGCTTTGTTCTGCCAAAGGATGTAAATATTTTTGCCTGAAATATCTTAAGGTCACCCAAAGGTAGCCTTTTAATACAGAAAATGGTGACTCGCTTTCCTAGTTTAACTAGTGTTAGAGATTCTACTCAGTGGATTGTCATATTTTTTCTACTATATTGGCACTTAGCAACTTTACTTAGTTTTGACAGTATTTTACTTAAGGTTTCCCTGTGTATAAAATCTTTAAGTGTAGAATTCAATTTAAAAATATTAGATAAATTTAGTAGCTGCTTAGTAATTTGAGGGAATGAATCCATAGAAGAAAAAGATATTAAAACTATATCCTGCAAATCTAATAAAATGCCGATTAACCAATATAAACAGGGAATTAAAAAAATTCAATTTATGTGTTACTCTAGATGCATCAACAAATGAAAACAGTAAGACCACACTATCCAGACAAAAAATGTAAATAACTTTATTTATAATCTGTTTTCAAGTTAAACTAACACAAGTTGGAGGAGATGTAACCATACGGTAATAAGAGGTAGGAGACACAGACATGGTAGACAAATTGCATTTTGCCAGTATGACTTTCTGTAGCCCTGAAACAGCAGGGATCCGAAGCTGCAGACTTTGTTCTCTCTCTGTATGAAGAGTGATTTTACTTTGTACTTGTTGCAAAACCAAAAGTGAAACTGACACAACACCTAAGCCGAACACTTCATAAAGTGTCTTTATGATCAGGCATAGTTAGAAGAATATAATTTCATGCAAGCATGTTACAGGAGTTTACAATTTGAGTGCAAAACATTTTCTTCTCCAACAATTATCACGCTTATATGCTGATGGAACTGTAATGATACAAAACTGATTAGGTGTTCAGTGCATATTTACTCAGTTGAATGATAAACTGCAATTGACTTTAAAGCAGTATTTATGAGGATTCTGATTTACTACTTGGATCTAGCAGGATGAAAAATTTTAGTGCAAAAAAAAAAAAAAGTGCAGTTATTACACAGGAAAAGATTCCTTCCTCACCCTGTGATTAAGACATATTGCATGGCTCAGGGAAACAATCCGGCCTATTCAAGGCAAAACAGACTTTAGCAAAAATGATCCCTTTGTTCCTGGTTTCAATGGAAAAGCATGTAATGACAGCTCCTGTTATTGGTTTCACTGTTTTTTATTCAGGCTATAAAGCCCTTTCTGTTAATGTACAAGAAACAAAGAATGTTTACAAGTATTGTGCCAGTTGTAGCACATTCCTAAAGGGTTAGCTAATGCCATCAACGTTTTAATAAATGCTCTGGTTACATATTATCTGTACTGGAGTAAAATCTAAACGTGACAATATTGTAGTATGTGAAATGAAATGGAAGTTACCACTCTATATTAAAGATGATTTCAAGAGCAGTTTTCAGATAACTAACCAATGCTTCATTCCATTTAACCATGGGGATAGTTCTCCCATACATCTGGTAAGCCACAGGGCTTCGACAGTACAACTTTCACAGACAGTCTTTGAATATTACTGTATTTTGTAGTTCTTATGGAACTCTCAAGATGTTCTTGATGCTCATTCTTGTCTTAAAGTAGAAAGGTAAGTGACAGCATGAGGATAGCTGTCACAAAGTAAGGATAAACCGAGTGTAAGGATACTGCAGTGGTATCCAGTCCACTCTGGTTTTATTGGTTTCCCTTATCAAAGTTAGTAAAAACTCGCTTTGAGCAGTTGAAAATATCAAAGAGAAAACTAAGAGGAATTGCGAAGCTCAACAGGAGCTACGCTAGGAGCAGTGCTTCTGTCCTGACACAACACACTACTCCAAGCAATGTTTGGACAGTAGATGTAGCCCACTTACAGCCTCCATTGATCTTTCTTGTAACTAGTATCCTCCTATTAAATGTAACTGAACTACCACTGAAAAAAGATCTTGTAAGGGATTTTCTTCTTTGTCAGCAGATGTTAAGTCAGAAGCTGTTACTTGGAAATGTTTTTAATGTAAAGCTAAATACATCCACAGCCTCAAAAAGGCAGCTACAGCAACTTATATTGAGAATTTAAAAAAAATATTTTAATGCTGCATATAGGTAGGCTCCACTGAATAAAGTGTGAAATGTCTCAAAATTGTTTAAGTTGCTCTATTAAGCTTTACCTCTTTATTCATCAGACAGTAATATGGACTTCCTGGGTTTGCATTTCTGATAATTTTCCTTTCTCGTTGGATCCAGCTGCATTTTTCCCTGTTTTAGCAGGGGAAGACTCATATAATAGATACACAATTAGCACTTTTGTTACAGTCAAGTACATGACTTGGCCCCAAATTTTGCGTTTGCTCTTGATGATGCTCTTTTTTGACCACAAGATGAATCGGATACAATGCCTGAGGTCTAGGGGTTCCTGTGTGTTTCTCCATCTAGGAGCCTGTTGTTACTACTCTACCTGCCTTCTCCAGTCTAACTGCCCAGCAGAGATCACTTTCTCTTAAGAATCAAAGCAGGCTCCTCAAATTAGTTTTGATATAAAAAGAGGGAAGTATGAGTGATAAGAACCTCCCTGGAGTCAAAACAAATGTACCAGAAAGCAGTGTGAACAGTAAGCAGAATAAAAAAAATTAACATAATAAAAATACAGAAAACCAGTACTCTCTGAAAGAGTAAGAGTAACTGAGCAAGAAAAGGCAGGGTAGGAACAGAAATACTATAGAGTGGGAAAATATTTAACTTGGCCATATAACCATCACTTAAGATAGATAAGTGTAATGAAACTTAAAAAAAATCCTTAATTAAGCCAGTGATTTACCACACAAGAATAGGAAGAGAATCCTTCTTTCTAAGGCAGTTATTTTTTAATAAATTTTCAGTACTAGTTATTTGTACAGTCACAGGATCAGTTTTAGCTTATTACAGTTAAGAATTTTAAGCTTATATTAAATACTGCATATACATGGAATGTAATACAGTTTGCCATGCCTAGGAAAATAGTGCCATAATGCTGACCTCCAGGGCTACCATCATGATTTGGGGTATACATGGCAGTAGAAAAGCCTAAAAATTCTTAATACTCTTTCCAAGCCAAGATCCATTTTGGTTTCTGTGCATTATCCCATTCAGGATTAATGTCTTCTCTTTCTCTATAATTTGTGGTGCTCCTTCATAGGCAATCATCTCCCTCCCTCCTGCCCAATAAAGTTCAAAATTGGTCATGATTCTAACATTGGCCCCTCCATAGGCTTAAAGAAACAGACTTTTCAAGTATTAGTTTTAAGTACATTATATCCCCAACATTGATTTATGCTTATTATAAAAGGGCACATCAGATGGGCCTATCCTTTCAGTATTGACAGGGAATATAGCCATAATGATTTTCACCATAAGAGTAACCTGCCTTTTGCACCAGGATTTTAGAATTAAGCTGTTATGCAAGATCAGCCCACTACAAAATTCCTCCCCACTCAATAGCCCTGGAGATCAATCTAATGCACATACTGAAAATGACTTTTACATAGGGATTTTAATAAACCACCTATTTAGTGTATTAATTTTTAGAGGAGTAACTATACATAAATGATATGTTCCAAGTTATGTGCAATAGATCTGTTTAACAGATTTATTCTTGTTTGCAAACACACACAAAGAATTTTCTGTCTTCTATTCAAGCAGAAGAGTTACAATGGTGCTTTTGCTACTAACTATGGTATGCGTTTTAGGGTTATGTGCCATTCCAGTTCACGTGCCTCCTTTGAGTCAGGAATGCTCTTCAGTGCTGCCACTGAAAGATCTGCTCCGAACATGGTTTCTCAGTTGCTCTATGAGCTCTGGATTCTGCTGCTGTATCTGTTGTGCAAACTGCTGCCCCCTGCATTGAACAATTTTAAGTAAAATCAACAGGTGAAAAAAAACTGACAAGCAGCATTTGTAAGAAAACAGAATACGGCTGAAATTAAGACTAAAGATAACTTGCTGTATAGTCTCAATAAAGATATTTGTAGTATTATGACTTTATCTAGATAAAGTCTCTCCAAACAGGAATATCATCAGATCTTCGTCTTCATTCTTTAGGACTATTACTTCTACTGGATAACATGGAGGAAAAAGCATTGCCTTAGTTGGTAAAACTAAAATTTAGCAACAAGTGTGCTCTATGATTTGCTCCCTTCTGTTTTTAGAGGATCCGTTCTTGTTTTTTTAAGACAACTACTCTCGTAGCCAAAGTGCAACCTTGTATTAGCTTTTCCAGAAATACAGTGTGCAGCTGCCAACTTGTGCTTGTGAGCAAGATGTCATTAGTAGAAAGCAAACATACAAGTACACCTTTATGTCTTGTATGACTGACATGATGACAGATCCATCTCCATAACACTTGTAACTTAACAGTTACATTATTAGGTGAGAATAATTCCATGTAAAAGTTAAGCGTAATGCTGGTTTACTACAAAAAGCAAGTAAGTAAAACCTACGACTTCATGAATAGCCTAGCATGGCTTCTCTAATGGCTGCATTTTACCCAAGTAGCAAATTGGCAAGACTCCTTTAAACCACAGTGCAAGTTGAAGAAAAGCCACTATTTTCATAGATCTAGGTGTGGTACATGTTGTTTGTGAAAACAAGCCCCTGATTTTTTGGGAACACCTTTCTGTCTGCGATGTGAATTATAAATCACTTTTGCCTAGAAGGTGCAAAACTTAAAATTAGTTTGAAACAGGCTAGAATGCTGAAATAAAGTAAAACTGTATGCCCTTTAGGATATCTTGCCATATAAGCAAATGGCATGTTTTTATGCAGACTCTTCTAGATGGATTATCATTATTATTATACTATAAAAGCTTTGGGTCCCGTTTTTTGTAAAAGCTACTCCATGTTAAAATGAGTTCCCTGAAGCCTTCCTAGTCTAAATAGAGGGATGCCAGAGCAGACCTTTGTTGCAATCTGTGCAAAGTCAATCTGTAGCTTCCCTGACAAGTGTTTGGGATACCGGGTAGTAAATTTATCAACACAATTTGAAAGCACATGTAGGAGTACTTAAAGATTTATAGGAGCAGTTTCAGTAAGTGGCATTTAGAAAGTAAAGAGTGTATGACAACCAGAAAATGAAACTGAGCACACAGTTAGTCATTCCAATTGATGGAAATGGACAAAGCAAACAAACGAGATGATAGTGGAAAATAAGTAAGTCTTCAAGTTTTCAGTTTTAATAATCAGGTATACAATGGGGACAGGCCACAGTATAAGTGGCTTGACGCTCTCCCTTTTAAGTAGATGTTGCACAATGGCACTTCTACAAATGTAACAGTTAGAACTGCACAATTCTTACTTACGCATGGATCAGGCTGGACAAATCCGACAGTCCACCAACACCAGCAGCAGGGCCACCAATGGCATTTGACATCATCCCCGACATCCTGGAACAGTTAGCACAGTGTTGGCATTGGGGTATGCAGGGACCTTTACAGTAAGCAATAAACTGCAGTTCTTTTTTTAATTGCTGGGAGGAAACAAGCTGCAAGAGGAAGAAACTGCCGTAGTTTTAGTTGCAGTAAGCAAAAATAAAATCACATTTTCAGGAATACAGTATTATTCACTTTTTCTCTTATTAATTTGAACCCCTAAAGACATTTGCTTTAATAGTACTCAATTTTAATACTTACAGTTGTTGAACTTGAGGATTCTGCATTAAGCTTGCTGCCTAGAATAGACAATATATAGCTGAAATTATATTTACTACTTAGGTATCGCTGAGGAAAATGTGGGAAAAAAACTCAAAACCCACATGCTGTAGTCTTATGTTTTTTTACAAAATTAAGCTAAGGTTATGCGCGAAGAGGAGTATGGTCCCCAGCAAAAAGAATTATTACAGGAATGTATTTTAAGGATATGATGCTGAGAAAATTTGCTACATGTTAGATAAAAAAAAATAGTGGTTACAGATTCAGACATGAAAAATATGACAAGAAGACATTCTGATCCCAGTATCAGGAAAAAAAAAAAGAACTATAAAAGACTTCCAAGGACAAAGGAGGAAAGTCTGTATTTTGTTGATTCCCAGCCTGGATAAATTGGCTTTGCAACTACTATTACTACTGGGTATAAACTGTTAAGATTATGACCGCAAAATATTTCAGAATAAACCAGAGTGTAAACTTACTTGGTAGCATGGTTTTGTAGTAACATATATCTTCCATTGTAATTGCGTATCTTCTTACTTTGTAGTAACCATGAGGTAATTTAAATTTCTCATTCATAAGACACCTCAAAAGTTATATTGTGTTTACCATAGTGTAAGGGTGTATATGGACAGATACTATAGAATAAACCAGGTGATATTTTAGTTAGTAACATACTTCATCCAGAAATCAGTGTCTGAATGAATACAAGACCAATAGGCACAATGCAGTATCTGCTTATTCACTCTCTTATTAAAGGTCCTACAAAAAACAGATACATACAATATTCTTTTTATTGATCAATATATCTCCATATGTACTTCTCAAAAGTAAATAATTTTTTTTCTAGTGTACAGTTGGATGTTAAAGGCCAAATTAAGGTGCATTCTACGGGTAATAGAGGATTTCTTACTTGTTTTATTTCTTCTATCAGTAACAAGTCTAATCTAGGTTAGGGGCCCAAAATGTAGGCTAGAAGTGGCTTTCCCAAAGTCAGGCAGTGAGTCAATTTTTTCCTTAAAACAAAAAAACTACATCACAGGAAAGTAATTCATTCATTCCTGGCTGAAAGCCCTGTATTCTGTCTACCTACTTGATCAGGCATCTTCTGGAAATAATGCCAAAAATCCTTTCCCCGTAGTTACCTCTATATTAAAGCATACATCTTTGGCTCTGAACAGATACAGATTGTCTGAGTAAGTCCTGTGGCCAATGAATTGGTACACGGAGTTCCAGTGCTATTTAATCACTAATGTCATTGGAGAACTTGCTGACTGCTTCCTTGCCTACCATCTCTATTATTTGGACCTTCTATCAGAGCAGATGTATACATCTCTCTTGCACGCACTGCATTTCCACACAGTAGCACTGGTTGAAATGTCCTGTCCTAATGAAGCTACCAAAAGGGCAATAAAGTTCTGAGTTCTCAAAGGAAATAAGTAGGTTTTGAATTTTTTTCTCCAAATACCATCCTTCAAAGTTAATTAATACCATTTGGCTAAGAAAGCCATGCGTGGAGAAAAACTACTGAGGAACAAAACCACAATTTGCCATTGTACTGGAAATAAAGGAAGGCAGTATATGTTATTTATATTAAATGTTTGCACATCTCATGAAGTTAAAGATGTCAGAGATAAATTGGAAAAGTAAGAACAGAAAGGTCTCTTGGGTAGTTCTCACCAAGCAGTTACTTTAGTCTTGAGTAGACTACATCTGAATCAACTGCTATTCATTTAAGAGATCATTTCTTTGTTAAATGATACATGGAGAACAGAGAAGAAATTTTCACCATGCTGTTAACAAGTGTTTTACTATCATGACATTTATAAAAACAGCATAGCTAATCTGTGCACATTATTGTTCATAAGTATGATATAATCAATTGGAAATAAGACTGGCATTATAGGAGAATTATGTTTCACTTCTTGTTTTGAGTGTAAAATGACTTAGAAAAGTTTAAATTCAGAATAATGAAACCATTGTCATTATAATAAGCATTAAAACTGCTTGTGTTATTAAACAAGACTTGTTCTCAAAATATCAATTTTAAAAACAGTATAACGTAAAGAATGAAATATACTCACCATACTAATGAAGGCAGGATTGTTTATCAAGCTTGCCATGTCAAAACTGAGTCCAGTTCCAGTCTACAAACAAATTGCAATTGAAGACAAGTTTACCTATAAAATTCCAGTTAAAGCTACTGTAAATAAATAGATACAGAGCTAACTTACAGGACTGGACATGTCTCTTAGTTTCTGTTCTGCTATTTTCAAATTTGACTTATAAGAGTCATTCTCTGGATCAAGATCCAGTGCTTTTTGGTAACTGGTAACTGCTTCTTCATATTTATTCACTGAGGTCAGAGCCAACCTAATGTGAAATAAAGAAATTCTGGGTAGAATATAAATGACCATTAAAAGATAATGATACAATTTCTGTTCTAAGTAAAACAGTATCTCACAACGAATTTTTAGCTTGTGCACTAAGTTAAAGCAAGTTTTGCTATCGTGCTGCTTAGTGTCAACACTTCTTTTTGCATGAGATGATCCCTCAAGAACTCATCTTGCATTGTCTGTTCCATATATATGCAAGTTTCATTTAAAAGTCCTTGGCATCATCAAGTGATTTAGTCTGTATTCAAGAACACAACCTTATCCAGCATCCTTTTCACATAAGCTCAGGAATTCCTCTGTTTCCTCCAGTCCTTTTGATTCAAGAGATTATTCAGAATGGTACGTGGGTAAGTAGGGTGAAGATACTCTTAGCATGAGTTCTGCAGCTTCAAGAAGTCAAATACTGGAACAAGTTTTAGCAGAATAGATTTTTCTTTTAGGATCAGTGTAAGGTTCTCCTTTCGGATCTGCTACTTCAACAGCTTGACAAATGGGTTATACAGAACAGTAGTAACATATGTAAGATGCTGTGAGGAACACTTGTATCAGGGAAGTCTGCCTAATGTTAAGGTTCTTTCCCAATAGCTCAGGAGAGCACAGGACTTATCTACTACTTTTGAAACAGCATTTGTTTTCAAATTTTGTTAGCTACTACATTTAAAACATCATCCATCTTTGAGTTATTCCAGAAGTCCATCTGGCTGCATTTTCAATTCTATCTTCTGCATTTTCAAGTTATACTGACCACAAAACTAAACTGAACTTTTCCACATTTTGTGAAAGATCTGTGTAACCCATATTTAGTTATTTAGTACTCACATTCCCCTTGGGCATGTGCTGAGCTGGACAGACTGGGTTGATAAGCCTGTGCTCCTGCCCACCAACAAACCTTATCCTTCTATCTCAGGCAAGAGTGCTCAGTGTGTTAGTATTTCAGCCACAGTCATTACTCTTCACTGATTGTTGACAAACTCAGTATGAAACTACAGGATTTTCCTGTAATGATTCTGAAGGAACCCACACAATTTTAGTATTTTCTCTCTTAACACAGTTACTCACATAAAAAAAAAAAAACCCCGAAAAAAAAAACCAACCAACCGTCTCCCTTTTGGCCCATAAACTTGCCAAAATCGTTTCTGTCCAGACAAGAAATGCAATCCAGTATTTCTATGATGCAATTGTGCTTTTTTACAGAGAAAGTATGTAAAATTCAGTACAAGTCAGAACAGTGGGTGACAGTTTTTTTGCTCACAATTCCTACTCAGACAAGTGCTCCCTCAGGGTCATGCTGGATGTATCGCTTTAACTGACTGCATGGCTTCCACCTCTGCATATTTCTATGGCACTTCTGCATCTTTCTGTGACATATAAAGTTTCTGACAAATCCTGAAAAAAACTGAAAAGCCTGCATAATGCAGTCAGAAAACAGCTTTCTCATAAGAAATTTTTGTTGAGAAGGTGGTTTCTGTACTAGTTGCTTTGTTATTACTAAACAAGCACGACTTCCTCATTAAGCCTATGCTAAATGTATTATTATATTCATGTGCTGAGTTAGGCAGTGGCTTGTAGCTCAAAGTATATCTTCTACTGAAACAACCAGACAATCAAAAAAAAAAAAGAGAAGCTTGATTGCTTGCCCATTTACATTGTGTGTCAAAAGGCACACTGGTCTCGCAGCCAAAACTCTAAAATAACCTCCAATTCCCAATTAAATCAGTCCCAGGCCAACAAGCATTATCCCAGACAATTTTAGGGCACGGCTTAGAATTTAACACAGGACAATGCAATTTAGCAATAGGCAGTTTGTATGTGGCCACTCCATACTGCAAACTAGAATTTAATAACATAGACAGAGGCCATTTTGTGCCAGCTGACCCAACGAACAATCCCAAGCATTTTTTAATTTACTAGTATAGATATAACCTCAAGAGCCTTATGTAACATTCAGCCCACACCCACAATATATTTGCTTATTGAAAATGCAAAGCTACACATCTTGGAAGAATGGCCATTCACTCAAGTAGATACCCCATTCAGAACATTCCTGACATTTTTTTCAGATAGCATTTAATCAGACCCACCACCTAAAGAGGATACTGTTAATCTCTCAGACACGACTGAGAAAAACTGCCAAGGTATAGCTTAGTCTTGCTAAAATACCTGTTTCCAAAGAGCTATCAAACAGAAAAATTAAGCTTCTATTCCTGCTAGTGTGAAGCCCCAATGCTTTTAGGATCTGTTCTCTAACAACATCATTAACAGATTCAGTGCTTCAATTGCAGAGTTTTGATTAACTATGCAGGAGGCAGAAAAAACACATCATGACTTTTTAAACTAAATTTGTAAAGCTGATAAACCAAAAGAAAAAAAAATGCAAGCTGCTGAAATCCAATATGAAAATGCTGAGATCAACTGCATATATAGAGCCTAAAGCTGATGGCCTGGTAGGGTCATCTTCGGAAAACTGCTACTCTTTCAGAATAAGAATGTCAGCTAAGTAAAACAACCTTGATCCACTTATTTCAGAAAGTCTATGGTGATTTACACTGGGTCTTCAGTGTTTACTCATTGTGTTAGCTTACCCCATTCTCCCATATGCTTTGCTGTACTTTGGATCTATTGCTATGGCTCTCTCACAGTCCTTTATTGCTTCGCTGTAGTTGTTGAGCTTACTTTGTGCAGCAGCCCTAAGAGGAAGACAAGAGGGAAGGGAGAGAGCTTTATCAAAAAGCCCCAAACAAACAATAGAAGAAAAAAAATCCAAGCTTAAATATTCACGTCTGTGACTAACTTCAGACTTGTTTCAACTTTCTGACTTTTAATTCACTCTTTAGTCAATGCCTCAGCTTTCCTCAATTAAGTAGGACAAGAAAATGTTCTGAATTAAGTATGTGCTTAAGCACAATGCTATATGCTAGGGCTTTGGAGAACACACTCTCACCTTTGAGGACACAACGGATAAATAACTGTAAGGAAAAGTTTTACTACTGTATTACTATGCACAAAATACATCATAAAAATCTATTATAAGAAGTTAAATTCTCAAGTAGTAGTTTACATAAAATCATTGATTAAGCACAAGTATTTTATACAATTGGCGTTTTCCAGCAAGGAGTATAGTTTTACTGCCATTCAAAGGAATGCTGTGATTTTCCCCTGCTCAGTTTTTTAGCAGGCAACTTATGCTTGCAGGTAAATTGGGATAACATTTCTCAGTAATCTCCAAATTACTAAATTACAATTGCATCTCTACAACAGAGAAATACTAAATATTGTGGACATTGATAAGATTAAAGACTTGCCCAAATTAAAAAGAACATTGGAACAGATTAATAATCAAAATTTCTCCAGTTTGAAAGGTCTCAAAACACTAATTTGTTCTTCCTCGATTAAAAAACTATAGTAGAAATGATAATATTTCCATTGCATAAAGCATTCTTCTTTTTTATTAGGATGCTACAATCATCACTATATCAATCCTTTCTCCTGTGACAACCTCCAAATTGCATGCTTTTTCTGACTTTGATTAAAATATCTTCTGAATGGGACTACTTATATATTTTAAATATTTGAGCTGCTTAACAGTTGCCCAGCTCCACAGATGCCAGTGAAGATGTACGCACAAAAGCTGGGGACAATGCTTAGTGTCTCATGTATTTGAACCGAAAACTCTTCCATGTTTACAAAAAAATGTATGTTGCCAGTTAAAACTTCGAGGGCATCCCAGCTCTCTCTATTTCTGTGAGCAAGAAGCACTGCTGTTGAAGGCAACAGGTCTCCATTTCTCCCAAACTAGCTTAAGAAAGGTAGGAATAAGGCCTATATTTATTCAAATACCGCATCACCTGCAAAATTGTAAGCAACTGCCTATCTTCTTTTAAGTAGCTTCAAACAATATTGTGCTTACTCACCTCAAGATGCATTTTGGTCCTCACAAATGTGATATGTGATGTTGTGAGAAACAGAGAGAAGTATTTCTACTCTTGCCAATTACA
Source organism: Tringa tobata (assembly GCA_033628505.1). NCBI lineage: Eukaryota > Metazoa > Chordata > Aves > Charadriiformes > Scolopacidae > Tringa > Tringa tobata. Next base: position 5,146,127 of record JAHREE010000379.1, read on the forward strand.
GATTTGTTGCTTAAGCCCATTCTACTGAGGAGACTTTCAGTGATTTTGGGAGGCTTCTGAATCTGGTCTTGTATGTCCATTTTATTCCTAAAATCACTTATGTGATCAGTTTTCTCAAGGAAACTAGATGATTTACACCTCAAACTGCCGTCTTAAAAATGTAAAATATTAGTAAACTGTGCGTTTCCTTTCTCTTTATGCTTGCCATGAAACACTGAATCTTTCACTTGTATTTATGGCAAAGTAAACTCTGGAATAATGGACGCACAGCTCCAAAAATAGAAAAATCCACTGGGTACAGTGCCACAGGGACAGACTGACAGCACTTAATATATTCTTCTGGGGAGGCACTGAAGAGTGTAGAGCGGAGTGGCTATAGAGTTCCAGTAGGGCTCATAGACTCTTCTGCCTTTGCTCCTATGCTGGTCTTTAGGGCAGGATACCAAAAGAGGATACTTCTGCTACTGGGTTGACAAGCACTTTCAGACTTCATTTGCTCCCGTATCACTATGTCTTTACCATGGTGAAGAACAGATTATACAACGGAACTACAGCAACAGCCTTGTTATTTTTCAACAGGTCGTGCGTAAAAATGCCGAGTATCTATACAGTGCTTGAAATCTCCAAAATAGCATTCCCACATTGATGATATTTTTTCCAGGGAAAGTTAATGGCAGCTGAGTCACCAGAACACCAGAAAAAAAGGCTCTTACTACTCTCAACAGACCAGTAATCACAGCCTACATTATGATTTAATATAGACAACCTATCTCACAAAAACCTATTATCAAGTGCTACAAGTAATTTTAAAGCCTATATTATACCTTTAACTGACAGAGATATGCTTAATAAGCCTATTTTCACTTTAGATCTTTTACAAATTTAACGTGATAAATTTCTGGATAGTGGGGTTTTCTAGCCTTGTGTTGTTTTGATCTAATTCACAATTTATTTTTAAAATACTGTTAATAAAGTTCAGGAAAGAAAAGCATGTATTATTTTGTTTTTACCTGTTGCAGTAATAAACTGCATTGTTTGGATCCAGTTTTATAGCCCTAGTATAACAATCCACTGCAGCACCATAATTTTCTTCTTTCATATGATTATTACCTGAAATAAATCATAAAGAGCTCTTAAGTAGTTAAAAGATACAGTGCTACATATGAAAGAAATAGAGCAGGCACATTATAGCATCTATGTAGGGTAGTTATCACAGAATGGTAGAGGTCAGAAGGGACCTTCGGAGACAATCAAGTCCAACCCCCCTGCCAAAGCAGGTTCACCCAGAGGAGGCTGGACAGGAGCGCATCCAGGCAGGTTTTCAATATCTCCAGAGAAGGAGACTCCACAACCTGTGGACGGGTTGTTCCAGTGCTCTGCACTTTTTCTGAGATAAATTCATTTAAATAGAACTGGCATGGAATAACGCAAATAAAAATATCTGCTATTTCAGTAAAGTTTATTATGTGCACTGTACATTGTAGACCACCACATAAACCTTCCCAATCTCAACTTGCTATTTCACACTTTCCAGCTATGTTCTGCTGTTAAGCAAAGATCAATTTGTTGAGAAGTGTAAATTTAATTGCAGTTCCACTCTAATATAGATTCATCAGTCTTAACTATTTTTGTAAGTCTCATAGTCCAATAGGCTAGATGTTGATCCCTTTTTGGTCTTGCTTTCTCACATCCCAACAACTTGCTTGTAACTATTCATGTAACATTGAAAAGAAAAAGCCAAACTAAGCACTTAAGCCCCACTTCTGTGATGCACATACATAATTCATTCATAAGGATAATGAAAATTATGTATAGCACAGGCAATCTAAAATGATTCAGAATTAAAATTTCTCACCAACAAGTCTCAGAACTTCTACTCTATAATGAAGTTTCATATTTCATATTTTCTAAGTCCAGTGATAAAACTAGAAAAATACAACTTTTCTATGAAAAGAAAATTCTGGAGTAAGGTCTTTCAAAACAAAAGATACACATCCTTCCCTCCCCAACAGAGAGCAGTCCTGTTAGTTTCCTTCTTTCCTCATGACAGAGTAGTAGAGAAAAATTACTAATTCAGAGTGGCCAAGGTTAAGATTGTCCCTGGTCCTGCAACTATGGATGTTTGGCCAGCTAGGTCCTACAGAAGCCTTGGCTTCCCAGCAATGTCACGAAATTGTCAGGAAAATTACAGACTTCCACTGACTTCCTTGTATTTTGGCAAAATTTTTCAACCCTCTTCCAAAGGAAGCAAGGGAAGGGATTGGTCAACAGATTACTACAGACGTAGCTAACTCCATAAGCAAAGGCTGGAAAAGTTTAGTCACTGCAAATTTTGTCTGAAAGAAAACAAAAGACTGTGGGGCAAGCAGTCCTAAGTGCCTGCACTAACTGAAAACAACTATACTTGCATTTATTTGTGAGCATGAAGAGCTTAATAAACAAAACTAGACTTAAGTAACTATCATCAATGTAGTACAAAATGACCTATTCTCAATAGCAACTAAACTAATTATAGTCAGCAATCCTTGCCAGTGAGAGGGCAAATTGAAACTGTAATTGCATGTACAGCCTCAAAATATACACAGAATGTTAACCATATCTGTCTCATTTCTAGACATCTTTCCTTTGATCTAAGGAAAATGTCTGTACACTAATTCCTGTTGTCACATAAAAGACTTGCAAGTTAGCTGCACTCGAGATCGCAGCAATTAACATTTCTCTAAAACAAAACTGTCATCAGGGATTATCAAAGTTCTGATTTTCTGATACTGCTCTGAACTAAAGATGACCTGGGCTACACGGCCAAGTTGGAGCTAGTTATGACTGGGTACATTTCTGTGTCTCTGCTGCTCAAAATTGGCTAAAGGAAAACAGAAAAGTAGCTAGACCTACTATTTCTGCTGAGATTAAGCAATTCAGGACAAAAGGAACAGCAACTGTAATACTTTATTTTAATGGCAGAAAAAAATACCCCACTGATGGTTATACTTTTGAATGTGTGTCCTCTATAATTAAAGTACTACTTATTGTTATAATTTATACTGTGGTAAAACCCAGATCTTTTTAGGATCAAGCCACGGCTAGACTACACAAACCTGCACATAATCTGTTCTCTTACATAGTTTATACTATGCCAAAGTGTCAAGCGATATGCAAGGGTAGGCAAGTAAATTCAAGCATTTGCTAGTCTGGAGGGTGTAGTACTTCCTAGCTTTATAACAACCAAGAAAGAAAACTCAGCTATCTGACACTGTTTTGCCATTTATTAGCCAACTTCTGCAGGTATTAGGGCTGGTTTGAGAGCAGAGGAGGAGTAGGCTGGAGGCCACAAAGCTGAGGGAAGTTATTCCTTTGGTAAGAACATATAGATAGAAACGAGGAAATGACAGAGTTACAGAACTACAGTATTATAGAAGTTATGGGCCAAATGGACTTCCCCAAGTAATCTCATTTATGTACCTAACTCAGGGTAGAAAAGTACTTGAAAAGCATAATAGTGATGATAGATAATAGTTGTGTGAAAATGAGAAGGATTAATATAACAAAGCAGCATTAGAAAACAGAACAGGAAGTTTTAATTTTATTATGGGAAATTAGCCAGAGGCATTTCAAGCAGTTCCAGACTTCTTACTAATGCCCCTGCTAGCTGACACTTTAAATGGCCCTTTGTGGAAGTTCAGACCCTTTCAATTTTTTCAGTAGAGACATGGAATTGCTTTACTAACACCATGCAAAGACTAATACATAGCACACATCCATTTCATTTCCTCAGTCTATTTCACAAACCCCTGTGGGCTGAGGTGACAAGACAGAAGTCACAGATTTAAAACAGGCATTGCTATAACACCCATACCTGGAAAGTGCTGAACATCCCTACAGTCCAATAACCATACTTAGTGCTACAGGAATTCATCTTTCCTGGCAGCAACAGACAGCAAAATGAAAAACCAGGATGCACAGCAGTTGTGTTACAACTTATGAACTAATTGTCACTTGTAACCTAACCTTGTTTGAGATCTTATTCTCAGAATTAATGAACTGATGAGCAACTTCAACCATTAGAAAAACTTATTTCACGGTCAGTAATGGACTGCATTACTGCAGATGACCAGCTGACTACAGATGACCAGTTTTAAGGTAAGACAGACTCATTCTCCTGTCATTATGCTAAATTTTTTTGAGATAATTACATCTGCCTTGCAATTAGAAACTTACTTATTTTTTCTACCAAACTCAAATATCTGAAAATCTGGTATGTTGTAAAAAATGTGATTTATAAAGCACCAATCCACCTGATAACAATTCATATCAGTTATCAGTGCTACATGCCATTTTTTCTCCCCCTGCTTTTTAGGGTGCCAATAAAACAGATCCCTTTGTGGGTAACATTAGGAAAGACTTCTATGGTACAGCTGCTTTTCCTCGCATTACAGCAACAACATGTATCAAAGGGAAAATAAACAACCAGCTTTTATGCAATTTTTATAGAGTACAAAAATTACATACTTGAAATACTAACCCTAGTAAGCCCACAAGAATTTTTCCATTGGCTTCAGCTAGGTCAACTTTTTACCAGTGTTTCAATATTCAGCTAGCACATAATCCTTGACATCGCAAACCTTTTCAATATTAAGTAGAATCTTGGATAGCAATACCATGGGAAAACAGAGAAATCTATAATACACCAAACAACTTCGGATTCTTTAAAGCTTCTACTACTCAGGAACGTTTCCCAGGACTTGTTATCTCTTAGTTTTTAAGCAACCTCCTGAGCAAAAGGAGTTAATAGGCTGTATTTTCTTAAACTCCAGATGGAGTAAATCACTTAGCTCTCTTAAAACGTAACAATCACCAGACAATATAAGCTTTTATACAGGGTGTGTCTTGCCCAGCTGCTATACTATCACTACCCATGATAGTCCAAAAATCTTAATAAAAGCACAAGAACACAAGATGTTTATTCCTATGTTTATTACATACCTTCATCCTTCAGTTGGTCAGCCTTTTCAACATCCTCTGGTAAAGTATCTGAGAGAGGCAGCATGTCATTCTGTATGTAAACAAACCAAAATATTTTTCTTTAAAATACAAGCCCTGATTTTATTAAAAACTTCTTTAATCCTGGGCAGCATTGTATCAACAAGCAAGACTTTTTGTCGTACACAGGAAGTATGAAAGGACTAAGCATCACTAAAACATCCTTAGAAGCAAAAGACAGCTTGCTTTCTACTACTAAAAAAACCTTATGGATGAACACACATTTTAAGGAACCAAGGGGAAGAGAGCCAATATGCTTCTAGTCTTGGTTTTCTTACTTATGACTCCTATTTGCCATCCTGGGGGTTCCTGGGCTTCCTGTACTGAGGATCCCATACAACAGAAATAATTAGTAAAGATTGTTGAAGTTCTCATTGTAAGGTTAGTGTTCACAGAGATGTCTTTAAAACTGAACAACAAAATTATTTCTAGAACCATCGGTAAACCATTATTTACCTCAAGCACTTCACAAGCATTTATTGCACTCCGGGAATTGCAAAATGCTTAACTAAACTCCTTCAAGTGAGAACGAGACATCCAGTGTTCAGTAATTTTCTATGTGGAATTGTCCTAGTTGGGCTGAAATTAATTCCTCCCACTGCCCCAAAATACTCTCATTCTCCTAGCTTTTATGGAAATTTCACTTTTCTCATGTTTTCCTTAAGTTTCCACATTGTTTTGACCTATACAGCACTTTAAGGTTGTGTACACAATATTAAATCTTAGCACATATTGGCAGAGTAACTTTAGAATCTAAATGAAATTCTTACCTTGTGAAAAGAATTTGTGAACATTTCTATCAAATGCTGTGGAGGTGCAAGATGAGTATCTTCCAGGTTAATCTTAAACACAGTCTCCAGACACTGAATTGCAACTTACAAGAAAAAAAACAAAAAATATGTCACCAGTTTCTCAATAGAAGTATAATGTCACTTATTATTTATAAAGCTGTGATTTATTTTCCTGTTCAGCTAGTCAAAGCAGCTCTTTGGAACATAGCATAAAATAAAGAGAGAAGACCTGCTCCCCATAGAATTGACTTGGTAAAAAATAGCATAAGCTGTACAGAATCCATACATAGTTTGGCTATTATTAATTAATCAATATAAAACTTTTTTTCATTTTTTTTCAATCATTAAGTCTTTTCTTAAAACATAAAAATCTGAGGATTTAACAAAATTACCACAATTCATAATACAACTACACATGTCACACACCCCAGCTCAAAACACCACAAATGCCATACATTTGTGTGGCATAATAGTTGGAAGAAAATGGCTCATCTTCACTGTAAAAAATTAATGCAAGATACTTACTACACTTATCTTTTTTGGAACAAAATATATTCATCTGAAGACAGTGTTTATTAATGAAATGCTTCATTAATTACAAGTCTTTATCCTATTTAAAAAAATACAACTGTAGTATCCTTTCATGTGTTCAGTTGTGTAAGCATTAAATGGCCCTCCCAAACCTGCAGTAATGCAAATATACTCACAATAAGCAATACTAAAGAACAGTAGAGCCAAATACCTAAATGAAGTCTTAAATGTGCTGATGTATTTTAAGGCAAAAATAAGATCCATGGCAACTTCTAGATACAATTCTGTATATACATGTATTCTGTTCATTATAGTATCTCAAATTATATCATTATTTTCCCTATTATCTTGAGAAGCTAGTAGGATGTTTTTATCACGGAATAAATGTTTTAAACTGAAAACTGAGGAGAAACAAAGAAAAGCCTTTCTAAAGCCTGGTTTGAACAGAAAAATTACTTTTTTAACTCCAACTATAGATAACCAGGAATAGCTGAATTCAAATGAAGTATCAGTAAAAATTGAATCTTAAAATTTAAATTTAATTTCAGCCCAATGTTAATATAATAAATATAATTTGAATTCCTGTTTGCATTATAATGAACCTGAACGCTGACCCAAAATTAGAGAAGTAAAATTTCTGAAAGTTAACAACAGTTAAAGCCAGTCTGAGGAACCTATTTTCTATGTCACAGTTGGGAGAAAGGAGGGACAAAGGAGACTTGTAAAACAATTAGCAAAACCTGGAAGATGTACTTTTTTAAAAACTCTGATAACATAGAATAGAAATTATTCAGAAAAAGCCAAATACAATACAAAATTAATGTTGATAACATGTAACAATTGAATACATTGCTAAATATGCATGAAGCTTGCTTCTATAAGGTATAAATGCTAAAAATGTGTCAATTTGCCAGGTTTTAAATTACCCAGTAAGAGTGCTGAAGGATTTGGGTTAAACTCGTTTGTCTCTTGCTATGTAGAAAAACTTAATTCTTGTAAAGTAAGCACTGACTATGCTGAATTCTGAATTATATATTAATAGTGCTTATTACCATGGCTATCATAATATCAGTGGAATTACATATCTTATTGTCCTTATCACTTAATAGGAAGCCACTTGCCACAGGATACTTAACAGTTTCCCCCTCAAGCTTCTGCATAAATTTAAAATACAACCCCCTCCTTCATCTTTCTCAAGGCTTTCACTCTGTGACACCAACTCTCTACCATACAGAAGACCTTCACAAAGTGTAGAAGTGCAAATTATGCTTAAACAAAATAAGCCTGCGTATAGCGTTATTGCTAGTACACATTTCCAATAAATAGTTGATTGTTACAGTGAAGTCTCACATTTCTCCTCTAACTGAAAAATGGAATGTATAATCCCTATAAACTATCACAGGTGTAAGAAAATTAGGAGCTCTTATGGGATGAATCCATTGGTTAAACTAATAACCAGTAGTTAACATGCAAGCCAAGAATAGAAACCTGTGTAAAAATAAACACAGCAAAACCAGAAACTATTCCAAATCGAAAGATGCATTAAGTTCGCAAGATCAAGCATGCATTAAGTGTGACAAGATCAGTAACTACCCTGTTTCAATGTGACATAAAATGCAACTTTGTAAAGTCAAAGATGTAAAGACATGGTTTTGTCAGAGAAGTACCTTGGGGCTAGACCTCCAGCAGCTCACCATCCCCTTACCAAAGCAAGGCACCGCCAACTGCCACAAGCTCAGTAAGCATCAGTAAGTCGAGAAGGACTTGCTGCACCGTGTGAGCTATTTATCTAAGATTTTTCCGGTGTCTGACCTCAAAGACCAAAAAGTTATCTGTTCTCCCTGTTGCCTCCATCACCACACATGCTTTCAGAGGCCTAGGCAGCTGCTGGAGCTTGTGCTGACTACAAACCCCTGCAGATACCCACCTCCCGGCAGAACAGCGGGGGCTCCCGCAAACACCTACTACCTGGGAAGAGGAGCACGTGGGCTATGCTGGAGCCCGTCCCAGCATCCCACTGCCACATGGATCTAGGATTTTTTGCTGTCCCAGCACAAGCTGCAAGCAACATCGAGGAATCACAGCAGACATGCAGGCTGTTGATCGCTGCATAATGAATATTAATCGGCCTGCTGAGGCCCCATTAGTACTTGGTATCACCTTGCTTCTTCTTACACATAACCTTCCCCATCTCAAGTATTACATGGATCCTGCACCTTAATTTCACTGTTTTGGAAACACCGCCTTAGAGAAATTCACGGCAGTACGCTGACCTTAGAAGGAAAAAAAAATTAAAAAAAAATCACAGCCTTGTGCACATTGTAGAGTTTATGCTTTAATCCCACGGAAATTGGTGCTATAGACAAGAAAAAAAATACAGAAACTGTAAACAGGAAAGAGAAATAACTGCCATTTAAACACACTGTCCAAAATATAACTTGGAAGAAGTGAAGTTTCTAGATCATACAATAGGGTTGAGCATTAACTACAAAAAAAATCTATATCACTGCTCTAGATCTTAGGTTGTAGGGGAGTACATTTCTCCAGGCTACCTTCTGATTACTCTGCTTTCTCAAATGAAGGTATTTTTATTTGTTGTGGTTTGGGCTGGGGACTGAATGAATGACAGATGCTCTCTTTAACCTCTCTCCCTTCAGAGAAAGGAAGGTGTTTCCCCATGTACCATTCGACCCCTCTACACTCTTCTGCTTCCAACCCTCCAACGGGGCAAATAACAAAGTGAGCTGACCTTGGTTGTTATAGCAATAAATGCAGGACCCTCTCTGCACGCCATTCCTTGGTATTAACTACAAATATCAGACCTTATCACTGCCAGAAGCCAACCTTGTCTGAAAAACATGCTGTTAATTTTGGTCAGTTAGAAGAGGCTTAACTGAAAAGTAAAATTAATGAAAATAAAATTGGTTCTGTTCTTCCTTAAACCAGGACATTATTCATCATGCAAGTACAAAATTCCTAGAGGAAATTACACTATCATTGACATCACTATATAATTCAAACCTGCAGAATGCAGGTTATCAATATAAGTGGAGTTTTAATGCATGCTAAATTTCTATTTTGATGAGTCTCAATTCTATTTGTAATGTTCTCGCTCTTTTTGTTGTTTTGTGGGGAATGGGAACTGTTTAAATTACTTCTTGGCACAGGCACTTAATCATAGAGTGTTCTGTGCTTTCATAGATGCCAAGTAGGTACATAAGGTACCAATGAAAAATATCAGCCAAATTTTTTCATCCCTTGTGTCTTCACCTAACATTAAACACTTCAATGGGTAGGACTTTTGCTATTGCTACTCCATATGCACTAAAGATACTTTGCACAACTAAAATGAGTCAATTACTCAGAATGTCCGCCTCCTATCCTCTAACACATAGCATATGGTACCATGCTTTTGGCAGGGAGCAGCTCTAAAATTAGGATTTCATATCTGTATTAAAATGGTAAATTTTACATCAGCATTTAAGCACAAGTGAGGTTTTGTAATACTTTCTGTTCAGAAAACAGAATCTTAAAATTGCTGATTCCTTCATACAGACATTGGTTACATCTGCTCTTAGACATGTTATCAGGTACATTTGCGGTCACAACCCAATGTGTATCAGTTTTATTGCAAAAGCAAAAGCGTCTCTCATTATACAATTTCCAAAAACATTGCTTACTTTCATGAACTGAACATCATCATAACCTCATACAGGTTAAATTCATAGATGACTACTACTTTTCAAATGTACAAAATGCTCCAGATTATGATGTAACACAAAATCTTCTGGCTTTTATTCTTTGGGTTATTCCTTGGATATATTTGGATATATATTTGGATACATATTTGGATATTCTTTGAATATCACGATAGAAATGTAGGAGTTTTGCCTACATTAGTGAAAAACTATGCTGTAAAACCAATAGACACTGGAAGGAAGCACACTCCAGGTATACCTTTTTAAGTTTAAGCCTCTGAGAAGCAGGACTTGCTTTGCACCTCAGCAAAGTCTGCTCTTCATACCTCAAATTTCAAGTAACCCAGTGATCAACTGCCTGGATGTTGTTTATTGCTCTGCTGGTCCTAGACTGCCCCCTTTTACCTCCAAATTCCTCCTCTGGCTGAGTCATACAACCAAAGTCTGCTTGAAATAGTGCAAAGGTATTTTGAATAGATGCTATGAAAACCTCATTGCAGAATCAAGATTTTTTGTTCTTCTCTTGCTTAATTCCACATTGTAATACCCCCTCCCATGAAGTCTCCAGGAATTAGGGAAAAGGAATAAGAGCAGCGTGAAGGAGAAAGACAGGTACTATGAAGTTACGAAGACTTAATGAACATCTGTCAACGGAGGAATACACACGGAAGTCCATCATTCTGTAGCTACGTCTACAGATGGACTTGAATGTATAATAGAAACTATACCATACTGAAAACATTCACTACCATGTGCTCTTTGGAATAGCTATTCAAGTTAAATTTAAAAAAAATGCAAATAATTCATTTTATTTTCAATATTCTTAGGATCTCTTAGCCTTCCCTCATAAATTAAATCAAATTTCTTACAAATATGAAACAGGAGATTTTCCCATATACCAAACCCAATATAAGCTAATTGATTTACTTCCTCTGTGGCCAGCACAGCTACTGGCAGACACAAAACGCACAAAGTAACCAAACGTAAAAGAGAAAAAGAACCAGCAGGTAAAAGGCTGTGGGACACATACTCAAATCTCTACCATAGGCTGCATTACGGCACTGCTTAATTTGATGTGATTCAAAGTATCTGTTGCTCAAAATTAAGGTAGTACACGTTTTGTAACTTTAGAACATTTTTTAAATGAGAGATGTTTTTAAATTAATAATCTCAGAAATATTAAGATCGTGATCTTATTCACAGACAATATTTGGTGGCAGTTTCAGTCAGGTCACTCCAGTTACCTTCTATGATAATATACATCACATGGGTAGCTATTATACATACATATATTAGCACTTTGCTCACTTACCTTCCAAGCTTTCTTGTTCATCTGGAGTGAAAGTATCCATCTGACTCTGCTCTCTCAAGAAATGGATGACTGCATAAACCAAGCGTTTGACGGATGACATTTTGAAATCGACAAGTTTCTCCTGTGTAACAACAGGATAAAACAACAGGATCTCTTAATTCAGAAAAATTAATTCCTAGAGTATTCCAACTTCCCACTGACCTCAGTAATAAGTACACACAATACACAAAAACTTTTCCTTCACCAGAAAGCCCAATAAAGAGATGCCTTGAAACAAGTGGTTAAATTGTATGGTTTAGGGAGAACTCCTACAATCTAGTCTAACTATCAGCAAAAAACCACAAATTTCTCCAGATTCGTTCCTGCAGGAGTGTTCACTGAGGCTAAAATAATTTAACAACTTATTTTAATTTTATTTTTTTTTTATAGTTTGAAATTTATTTCTGAGACACGTGCACTTAGAAGCAAGAGTGCGTGCTGAAGTCAGAATCAATTTAAAAGCCACATTGATAAATGTAATGGTATAAAGAAACACACCTTAATAAAACGTATCCTGTATTATCTGACATTGGAGCTGCTGAACGGTTTATATTCGCTTTGGACACGAAACTAGAACACTGTGACCCGAGTGCACGCTTGTGATGAGTGACACTGCTGGCTCAGTCCGATCTGCATTCGGCACCAGCGGGGAGTTACGTAACTTTAAGGAAAATTTTAGCTCCAACTTTCTGAGTTATTTCCCCTTAAATGACCGTTAAAGGGCACAACCTCACCCAGTCGCCCGGGGAAGCAGATTAAAAACAAAACAAAATAAACAAACAAACAAATAAATAAAAAAAAACCAACAAAAAAAAGAACCAAATAAAAAACCGAGCGTTAAATGAATGGCACGACCAGGGCCAGCCCTGGCTGCTTTATTTTCTCTGCACAGCTAAGCGCGGCCGAACCCACGCCGAGCTCCCGCCGCCGGGGGGACTGGGGGGAAAGGCGGCCCCCCCACCGCCGGGGCACCACAGCGGCGGCGCCCATCCTATTCGGGCACCCCCGGAGGAAGCGGCCGCCGACCCGACCCACCGGAGGCTCCCGCTGGCCGGGGGCGTGCCCCCACGGCCACAACCGGGGGCCGCCAGCCCCGTCCCCCCTC
>JAHREE010000379.1:5158853-5215987 GCA_033628505.1 Tringa tobata
GGGGTGGGAGGGGTACGAGCGTGTTACCGAAGGGTTTTGAAATAAGGGGTTAATTCTTTTCGCTGCAGTGAATACTAGCTCTAAATACTCTCCTGCCCTGCGGAAGAGGGCTTTTAGGCATCTCTAGGTGGGCTACGCAAATGAGCGTTATTTGAGGAATTGAGGGGGCAGAAGGATATAAGCAAAGGACCAGATTTAATAGGGAACGTGGAAACAGTGGAAGGGTTGCAGTGTGAAGTCCGCTGTGGTACTAAGAATGGAGCTGAATTTCAGTGTAAAATGAAGATGATGGTTACCTCTTGTGGTCTTTTGAGAAATGACAGTTGCGTGCTTATTGCATAAAATGTACCATTTTTTGTCACATTTCACAGCCTTTGTTCAGGTCGAATTAGGATTGAGGGGTACTAACAGAAAAGGAAATAAGATCCTTTCTTTTCATAAGGCTCCTGCTGTAGTAAACTAATTGACCAATTTGCTGTTGTCAAATAGAGTATACAACTATTTTATTTTCCTAAGATACATTTATATCCTTTTTGTATAGTCATTTTTGCTGTTTTCCAGATTTTGTGATGATTATCCTTGTTTGTCCTACAGACTTTTTCCAACAAAAAGAAGGAAAGGAAAGAAGGGAAAAGAAGAATTGAATGTTTTTTTCTTTAGAAATAAAATAAAATGTCTATCTTTGTTTGCAATTTCCATTTGGAAACTAAAGATACCTTCTTAAATAATATTAAAGTGTTGGGTATTGATTTAAATAAATTTTTTTTCATCACTTGTAAGTACAGCGGGGAATGATTACTGCATTTTGTTAATTTTGATTATTTTTTTTTCCAGTCATCATTTGAGTTTGCCCAAATAATTTGCTCACAAAAGAGAGTGATCTTGAGTGCCTAATATGACCTCTAACTTTCAGAAGTTAAATAATTAGTCACAGAAATGTTGAAGAGCAAAGATTCTCAGTTCCTATTTTTCCCAGGGGTATCTTAACATGAGATGAAAAAAGATAGCTCTTAACAAGTTTCAAGTATCATGCCTTAGGTTGAATAAAACTACATTAAGGGTTTATTTCTTTTGGGTAAAATATGCAGCTTCTGGAATGGAGGCTATTTCTAATTAAATACTTCTCCTGTTGGAATCCAAAAGATTCAAAGATTAATATTTAGTTCATTAAAATGTATGGGAAAAGTCAGGCTAAGATGCAAGTTAACCAAGTAAGTGCAGTAGTATGTTTACTTTTTTCCATTTGTAAAAGTAGTCTCAAAAAAATCTGAAATCTGAATAAAAGTAGACACACTGATTTAAATAATTTCATTATCCTGAAATAATTCTCTAGGATTCTGGAGTCTTTCTTTGAAAATCTTCAAGATCAGGTTTTGAATAGGAAAATATATAGAGATAGACTCTGGGAAACCTGGAATTTGTATTTAAGATGTAATTTTAGGTTACCATCACTGGAAAGAAACTCTGAACACTGGCTTTTTCTCTTGATAAGGAAGTAAACCATCAAGAAATTGGGGCTGGGGGAAAAAGGCAGGAGAAGGAATGATATTGGAAGGCAAAGAAACAGGAAGAACCTTTGTAGTGAGTTTCTTGTTTCATATTTTTCATCATAGTGTGTGCATATGCTTTCGTTAAACTATCAGGTCCAACACCTCAGCAATGGCAAGGGCCAGACAAGATGCTTGGAATGTTTTTCCCTTTCCCTGTGCTCCATGGTTTGAACTACCTCCGCTGTGGACTGTAGCAGCAATTTTTTCCTGTTGGTCAAAATCAACAGCTGTCACCTTTCAAACCACAGCAGGCTTCAGTAGAACAATTTGTCTATTAGAGTTTGCAGAATAAAATTTTTCCCTGGACTGGGAGAGACAAAGATGTTGGACTCGGAAGCATTTTGTGGTCTGAATTTGACCAGTTGGACCACACTAAGCAATGCAATTAATGTCTTTTGAGGACATAAGTTTTCTATCGTTCTCTCTATAAAGGAAGAAATGCCTGGCTTGGAAAGATTTTGTTTAGATGGTTTGGGGTACTTCAAAAATCTGTCCTTTCTTCTACAAAAGCCAAGGTCAGGTACCCCAGAATGCATGTAAGAAAGGATGAACATTCTGTACTATCTTTATAGAACAGACTAGGGATTGGGCACTTTCCAAGACAAAACCAGTTGTCTCATATGATCTTGTACAAAAATTTGCCCAGTAATACGTTTTCTACACTGGAGCTGCCTCCTAAAACTGTGTTTGATCTCTTCCTGAGTTACAATGGAGATGATGGCGGAAACATTGATCCTTGTCCATTCTTTCCATCCTCTTCATGATTGTGTACATCTCTGAAGTACTTTCTCTCTTGTCCTTTTTTCCCTCCCTCCAATCCAAAGAATCCCACTCTAGTTAGTTGCTCTTTGGATGGAGTCCATTGCTGGTTACAGCTGATTATTACTAACTCATCATGACTTGGTAAGAACAGGAAAAGGTTTCGGCAGGTGGGAGAACAGAAGACAAGAGAGTTATAACTGTTGGAAGGATCAGAACTGCACATAGTATGTGTGTGCTTCATGTTATTACAGAGTGGCTTAATGAATCTTAGGGGTTTGTTCTCTGCTCCACCTCTACTAAATCCTATAATTTCCTTTTGTTTAGCTGCTTTTTAGCTGATATTTTTGTTAAACTGTTATGTCTCCAGAACAGTTATATCAGCTCACAGCTCATCACTGTGTATGTAAAGTCAGAAGTTTGTGTCAGTTCACATTTATTAAGACTGAAATTCACTTTGTTAGTGTTTTTAAACTTCACTTAGTGTTATGATATTCTTTTGTGGCTCTCTTTAGTACACTGCATTATCAACAGCAAATTTTGTCACTTTTTGGAGTTCAGGTATAAATATGTGAAAGAATACAGAACCCGATGTGGAAGCCTCCAGGGCTCCACTGGTCACCTAGTTCCATTCAGAAAAATGGAACAGCTGTTTCTGTTTCTTTCCTAGCTTTTAACCATTTATCCAAAAGAGGATCTCCCTTCTCATCTCACAGGAGCGTGGTTTCTTTAGGACCTTTTGGTCAAGAGTCTTTGGAAATAAAATAGATTATAGTAACTGATGTCTGTCTATTGTGACTTCCTCAAAGAATTCCATTAGATTTGTGAGTCAAGATTTCCCTCTGTAGATGAGACTTTTTTCCAGTATGTGTTAAAGTATTTAGATTAGGGAAGACGAGGTGAGGATGGGGGCAATTGCAGGTGTCTCTGAGCCAAGTACAAGTGTGTGTGTGCTCATCACACCATCTCTAATACAGTTCCATCTTTAACAGACACTCTTTTTATTTCTACTGTGGAGTGCTAAATGAGTGAGGTTCTTGGCCATACTTAACATGCTGGAACAATGTTTCACGTAGCCTGGAACAGCCTGGGAAGCACTCGGTATTGTTAAGTCACTATTCACTCAAAAGCCAGAGCAGAAAGCAGGCTTCCTTTGCTTGCCTGGTTTGCGGTATTGAGCAGACACACTGTATCACAGATTGCTGTTTGGGATTTTGTGAGCATTGAAACAGTCATGGCATGGTGTTCATGGTGTTCATGAGAGGAACAGTGAGTTAAAATGGCCCAAGTAAGCAAGCAAGATTAGTCATCATCTGCCACAGGGGCATCATTTTCCAACTAACTATGAAGACAGGCTGAGAGAGTTGGGGTTGTTCAGCCTGGAGAAGAGAAGGCTCTGGGAAGACCTTATAGCAGCCTTCCACTGCCTGAAGGAGGCCTACAGGAGAGATGGGGAGGGGCTCTTTGTCAGGGAGTGTAGTGATAGGACAAGGGGTAATGGGTTTAAATTGAAAGAGGGGAGATTTAGATTAGATATTAGGAAGAAATTCTTTACTGGCTGGGTAGTGAGACACTGGAACAGGTTGCCCAGAGATGTTGTGGATGCCCCATCCCTGGAGGTGTCAAAGGTTGGATGGGGCTTTGAGCAACCATGTCTGGTGGGAGGTGTCCCTGCCCATGGCAGGGGGAGTTGGAACTCAATGATCTTTAAGGTCTCTTCCAACCCAAAACATTTTATGATGGCAAAGAACATTTCACTTTGCTTTGACTGTGTGACACTTAAGATCAATGGGAAATCAAAGAGCATTTACATGGTAGTGGCTGAACTGATTGACTGTGGGTATAAATCAAAGAAACCTCTTCTGCTTACAAACCCACCTCAACAGGTTTCTCTGTCCTGCAGTATCACTTTTTTTAGTTGGAGTCAATAAGCTGTTTTTCGTGCACTAGCCGATTGCATTTAAGTACTGAACTATCCTGGCAGTAGTAGTGTGTGGTGTTTGCACTAAATGGCATGTACTTTACCTGCTGTTTGTATTGTTGGCATGACAGACGTGATAGACTATTATGCAGCACCTGAGAGCTCTGTAAGGTCTTAAAAGCAATATTTTTTTCTAGTGTTTCCATGGTTCACCTGGTGGTAGAACCAAACAAATAATGAGCACCTCCTGCATCAAATTCAGTGTAGTACACTTACTGTCTGCATGCGAGTGTTGAAAAGTCTCCCACCTTCCTTTCTAAGATCCTCCAAGCAAGTTATGCTGTGATGGAGGTTTGCTGTGACACAGAACAGATTCAGTTCACAGAATGGGTATGAAGTCTAGTTTAGCAGTCCTAGTAATTTTGGGGTTTTGTGTTGGGTTTCCTTCGTTGGTTGGGGTTTGTTTTTCCTAGAACAACGGATACCATAATTTTAGAGATCAGACACTGTGCAGAAACAGTACGCTGACTCTTCTGTGTGTTTCACTCCAGACTACTGGGTGGAAATCACCTCCTATTATAAAAGTCAAGTAGGCCAATTTCCTAATTCCTTTTGTTTAAAGATGATTGGAGAAGGCTGGGGGAGGGGGGGAAGGAGAGGATATAAGTAAGTTATAACATGTAATGCTCATGTATGAGTTCCTACTTAAGGTCTGGATTTTCTGTTAGTTGCCACAGAGTGCCTTTCTCAGTTGCTTTTCTGTTGATGTCAATTCTATCAGAGAAACCAGTAAACATTTGTTGCCGGATAGTAAGGTAAAAAGCAGCACTGAGGGTAATGTATGTGCCAATAAAGATTTTAACATGTTTGTATAACTTGCAGCTTTTTTGACTTGCTAACATTTATCTGAAGGGCTAAAAGTATATCTGTTACAGGAGTATAATCAATGTAGAGTATACAGTGAATTAAATTGCAGAGAATCCTTTTTTTCTGAAAGATGTAGTGACAAAATTGCTCGTTTAGTGTTAAAAGGCACTAGATTTTCTTCTATTCCTTCAAATGCAGCTCAAGGAAAAAACTCTAGTTTCTAATGGCAGTTACAGAGCTTTAAATTAAGAAGTACTAGACTTGCTAGTCTATACTCTTACTATAGTACTTAATATAGTGAGATCTGTCTGTGCCAAACACAGTCATGGCACAAAGCCAAGTACTTTTCTAAGGAAAATGACCTAGGAATTCAAGGCATGTATTCACTGTTCCATACGCTGTCAAGAGCCAAACAGATGAAAGGACTGGGAAGCGAAATGTAACAAGGACTTCAAATGTGTTTGTCCAGCAGAAAAAAATAGGTACCTTGTAGGACTATAGTTCCTTTGGGTTAATTGAAATAACATTGCCCTGTGATTAGCTTTGAGCTATTTAATGTACTGTGCTTTTTTTCCCCATTCTTGTTTTTGCCTTGACTTACTCATTCTTCTGCTTACTTTACTTTGTTTTGTCCTTGCTTTACAATAAAATATACAGTTACTTCCTGTCTGAAACTGTGAGTCAAAAGTGAAACAATATGGAGATGCATTTAAAATTCAGGCAAGAGTTAAGGATCTCTAAATAATGCAAAGATTTTAGGCTATTACATTTCTGTCTTAAAATCC
The DNA here is from genome assembly GCA_033628505.1 of Tringa tobata. Classification (NCBI taxonomy): domain Eukaryota; kingdom Metazoa; phylum Chordata; class Aves; order Charadriiformes; family Scolopacidae; genus Tringa; species Tringa tobata. Next base: position 5,164,736 of record JAHREE010000379.1, read on the forward strand.
ATCCTGAGAACACAGACTGACTGCAATGTGTCTTATGTTATATTAGATGCTGCTGAATACTCATTGTGGTTTGTTTCTGAAATGCTTTTTAACTACTTCATTTAAAGAAAAAAAAAGTGTTCTGTTCCATATGAGACCTAATTTTTATAAAGCTTTGCTTAAACTGTGCCTGTCTGCTATCATTTATATAGATTTGGTAGCACTTGAGTCTTGCTTTCAGGGGAATGCCAACACAGGGCATATTATTCAAGTATTAAATAATCTGTCCTGAGGCAAACTGTCAGTTTTCATATTGCCCTAATGGGACGTGTCTAGCTTTTTGGGTTTGGTTTTTTGGGTTGGTTTTTTTTGGGAGGAGGTTGTGGGGTTTTGCCTTATTTATTTTTTATTTTTAAGCCAGGCCGCTAGGTGGAGTCAAAACACCGAGCCCCTATGGCTGTTGGTTGCCGGTGTCTGATGAAGACCTGGTTCTCCTGCAGCCTGTAAAGCTAGGAAGTGTTTTTTAACTAAGATCTGCTGTTTCAAAGATAGAAAGACCAAAATGGTCTTGCTGCTGTTCTGAATTTTAAGTTGGAAGCTTTTAGAAAGCTTCATACAGCAAATTATTGATTGAAAAAATTGTTCATTGTGTTCATTGTGATTTGTAAATCTGTTCTTGCTTATATCTGTATCTATATCTGTGGGAATGTCCTCTGAAGTCCACATAAGGCACAGCAGGAAAAACTTAATTGTATTTATTTGCCATTAGAGTATTTAAAAGCTAGAAGATGACTAAATTATCTGAATTTGAGACCACTCTCTCTCTTTCTCTGAGTCGTCTTTTTTTAAACCTTGACTCCTGCTTTACCCCTTAAGCTGTTATCCTAGATCTTTTGTCAGCAGAAAATATGGTTTTCCATCCAACATGAAGCTGATGTACTCTGATTTTTGTGTGACCACACGGAACAGTCAGATCTATCAGCAAGTACAATAAACTGGTCTGTATATGTGTTTCCCAGAAATACATTTATTAATACACTTTATTATGTAAAATTATAGTTGTCTGTGTAACTAATAAAGTTTAGGTGGAGAAGAATTTGAAAACTGGAAGTACCTTTAAAGAATTTTGGACTGAGTCATAGCTACCCATATGTAATTAAAGTTAAATCAGATAATAAGGCTTAAATCTTGGCCGCATTAGAAAGTTATCAATGGTAGGTGCATATTGTGGACAAGCTTGCAGGTTTTTGTGTTTGTATTTTCTAAAGCTGGTATTCCCCTTTGCTGCTTCTGTTTCATAGATTGTGGCTTTCTTTTTTTACTTTAATAGCATTAATGGAACATGCCAACAAAAGGTTGCTTGGCACATTCCAGTCACGGAAGATGTTTCTAAACAAAACCAGACTTACATAAATGCTTAGTATGTTTAAAATTCTTACTGCACAACTTAAAAATCAGTCTGTAAATTCAATTGCTTTGTTTGTCTTTGCAGCAGTTATGTTCGTCACTGTATTGCTGTAATAGAGTATTATAAAGGTCCTTTTCCTCAAATCAAATTTGTATTTTCCAGAAGCAGCAAGTAATCAAATTGTAGATTTGTTGGTAAAATAGATTACCTGCCATTCTAGCAAAAATAGCAATGATTGCAGTCTGTAATTAGAATGGTTTTTTCTTCTTAAAAATCCTCTTTCGGAAGTAGCTACTAAGCTTTTAAGTTGTTATTTGACTTGTACTGCTTTTCGAAGAAATTATCATTCTTGCTGCTTTTGGGTTTGGCAGATTAATACCATAATTTGTTAAAACAGTTGCTTCTATAATACTCTTTAGTTTAGCTGAAAGTCCAAACCAAACTTTTGGTGCCTTTCCTTCTGAACTTCACATAGGTGGATGAAGCAGTGCCCAAATGCATAATATATTTCAGTTGTTCCACTGCCATTAGATGCCAGTGAACTGACACAAAAAACAGGTCAGGGCAAGTTGCCAACAGAGACCAGTTAAATATTCATAGTAGAAATGCAATGTAAATAAAGGTGCTTTAATTTTGAAGGACTTCATAGGAACATAGGAGCTGGAGGGGACAATTGGGGTGATCAAGTCTAGTCCTGTGCTACCTTAGGTAACCAAGTAATATAATCCATTTTATAAACTGGTCAAGCTCCATGTTATAAATAGAGGTGCTTATTGGGCAGCTGCTTCAGAATCTCACTGCCCAGATGGTTACAAACGTCTCTTAAAATTCAAGCTTACATGTATTCCTGACTGATTCATTCTAATTTGTTCTTATGTCAGTATTGCCTCTTAGCATCAACAGCTCTTTTCACTTTGGGGCATTTAAACACTATGTTTAATGACAGCAATCATCTTGAGACTTTTTTTTGCTAGACTCAATCCATGTATTTCATGTATGTCTAGCCGTACTGCAGGCTTAGGTGGCTCTTGATACTTTCGACCCTGGTTTAGGCTAGCACAACTGTTTTGTAGTAACACATCAAATAGGTGATGGAACTGATAAGTTGGGGAAAAAAAAGCTGTTCCCCCCTTCATTTTTTTGGCCCATTTAATTTTTCACCTGTATGCTGCCCTGACTCTTTTCGAAGTATAACCCTACCAACAGTTACGCTCTTGTCATTGATGCAGTAGTGTACAGGGACAGAAAGGAGCAGCAGAGGGGGAGGAACAGGAACGAAGAATATCCTAAGGCAATACTGCTGGTGGACATGAACCTAATCCTTAACCTGGGCTTGTTTAGATATGTCTACCATTCTACACTGCGCTGCAGAAAATTGAGTGTAGTATCTGATACATTTTGGACTAGTCAACTCAGGCATTAGCAACAGCCTACCAGTGGCCACATAGGATAGTTGCAGTATACACATAGCATTATTTATGGACCTACATTTGTTTATCCTTACATCTAATTTAAACTGAATCAACTTCTGATTGCTGAGTCCAAGCAACAGTTGGCTCTTGTATAATGATGCTGCCATTTGCTAAAAGCAAGTCTGAAATAATCATTGCATCTTGTAGGTTCAGTAGCTATTTGAAGGAAGCTGTTTGCTGTTGCATCTGGTTCCTACCATTATTCATAGAATTTATGTTCCAGTTTATATCTGGGAAGTTAAAGTTTCCCTCAGTAATACAATTTACTGTAATATTTTCTCTCTAATAACATGACAAGTGTAGTAGTACAGCATTTTTGAAACAGTCATACTATCTTACCTATACTTGTCTTTCTTGGTTTTTTTATGGTCTATTTAATCTTTAATTTTGGCATTGTTTCTTTATCAATTTTATCTTGTTTGTTCAAGAAAGGAACAATTTACTAACTTTATTTCAGTATGTTACATGGAGTTTGGGGAATTCATTTATTTCTAATTCTATATAGCTGAAGGATATGAAATACTAAGCCATAAAAGTACAGCCAAGATTTCACCTGTGCATATATTTTTACTTACATCTTCTTTTTTATTAATCTGACATAAATTACATGGGGCCCTAAGTACTATCTGATCGACTAGTAGCAGGGTAACAATATGTCTGTAAATGGCTATTTGAAGAGTTAAATCTGGTGATTGCTTTCACGTGAAATGCTGTGTTAAAGTTTTTGAAGGCCTGCTTTCATTTGGTCAATTAGAAAGACTTACAGGTCTATCCAGGATTGTACTGCCTTTGTTAATCTACATAAGTGACTGTTTCCTTGTATCATCAGGAGAAGACAAGGTGTCAGCATTTGAAAACCAGGCAGTTATGTGTTTTCCCATCTCTAACAGATGGACAACTACTTAGTGGCATTTATGGCAATCATTTTTCAGATGTCAAATTTTTATGTATATTCCTCAACACAACTAGACAACTTACCAAGAAAACCAGATAGCGTCTTTTTTTGCTGTTTAAAAGTAGTGTTCTGCAGTAATCAGGGACCCTGCGTTTAAATTCATTAAATCAGTCCAACTTTATGTACTAATTAAACTTGTTGGACAGGCTGAAATCAATATAATCTTTTGGTTCTGTGACTATTTTAATGTTTGTTTCTGATAATACATAGTTGGTCAGTGACAGGGCTGTGTTTTCTACATTTCTAGGTGAAGGTAATGAATGACAGAAAGATGTAGGTTCCCTTTAAAAAAGACTATCTGCTTTGTATCAGGCACTTTAGCATAGTTTTCAGCTTTTATGTTGTTCAGGCTGTTGTTTTCCTTTGATTCAATTTTTCTTTTATTTTGACCTTAATTTGGCATACTTCATATTCTTTCTGGTATTCTCAGGGGATGGGAGTGCGGGTCTAGAGTTCAGAGCCTTGAACCTAGTTCCGAGGACGTTCCCCTTAATTCCCATGGGGTTGTACCAGAGGTACATTTATCATAAACTTCTAAGATTCAAAGTTTCAGTAGTCCACTAGAGAAGCTACTAAGGCATTAATGTCAGAACTGTTTTGGTATCAGAGAGATAGAGGTGGAAGGAGTATTCTTTATTCAAGCTTCATTTTCAGAGTTAAATCATCAATATGCTGGACATTGATGTTTCTGTATGCCAGTAGGAGGGAAAAGTAAATGTCCACACTGGTATAGGAGGATTTGAAGAAACTGTGGTAACACAAGGAAAAGAAAATTCTCAACATAAAGCATAGATAGAAATCACAGTATCATGGAATTGGCAGAGTTGGAAGGGACCCCTAGAGATCATCTAGTCCAACTCCCCTGCTAAAGCAGGATTGCCTATAACACATTACTCAGGACTGCATCCAGGCAGGTCTTGAAGATCTCCAGGGAAGGGGACTCCACAACCTTCCTGGGCAGGTCTTCTGTTTTTATGCTGTCTTTTGTTTTGCATAAAAATAATCTTGGATAGACTATTTCTAGACAGTTCCTCTTACAGACAAGTGAGACTTTTAATAAAAAGTATTGCCTTCATACAGAAGCCCTGCATGTGGCTATTTTCAAATTGTTGGCATTTCACTCTTCTGCTTTGTTTTTCCTTCAGGCTAAAATTGTCTGTCTTTTTATGCATGCTCCCTGCATTATATGCCAAAACCTATCTGAGTGCTTATGAACATACCAGACTGGTTTTACAATAAAATTAATGCAGGTACAGTGGCTAGCATTAAGATAAAAAGATATTTAATATAAAATAGTGTTATGTAAACATCCCTTTTAGTTGCAAGCTCTTTGTGTGTGTTCTTATATTTCTTTAGTTATGATTGAAAATGTTGTCATTGTTACCATAACAACATATGATGATTATTTTTTTTAATTATGCGACTGCAATAGGGAGGCAGATAGTAAGTGTCTGTCAGCCAGAGAACTTCCTCTGAGGCTCCTATGATACTAAACACAGCAGCAAGTTTTACTTCTTGAATGCAAGCTGTCTTTTAATTACTATCAAATTATCTCTCTCAGCAACTACTTCATACATAACTGAGCTGTTGATGTAGCTGCCAGATAGACATCTTGTTGACTGTGTAGGTTTCTATTAGTCCCACTTCAGTTAGTTGCCTAAGTCTGTATCCTTCTCCTTTATGCAACCAAGTTGAGTGTCAGTTTGTTGGGGTGGGAGGGTAGAAGCCTCTGTTTCTGAAGCCAGTATCTTATGAACTTATATTTGGATTCGTTACTCCAAGTGACTTTTTTTTTTAATATTGTAAAAAAGATTGTTTAAAAGGCAGCCATTGATTGCACAACACACTAAGATCAGTTATGTATGTAAACTTTTCTGCTAGCTAAAGCTGAAATATAGTTGGTTTATATAATCAGGATTAATAGTAGATAAATTACAGTAAACTTATGTACCTCTCTGGCAATAGGGAAAAACTGTCTATTTAAAATCCACAACAACTAAAGGAAGACATTTTCAAGTGAGTAACAACTAGAAGTTTTCCTCCTCTGGGTGATTGTGTGGCAGAAACCCTGTATACATACAAAAATTATTTGTTGTAGTGAACATGACTAAATGACCTTTTTTGTGTCTTGTTTTGTGCATCTTTGCAGTTCTTAGTCTTCATAATCTATAAATTGCTATGCGGGTTTTATTCCTTATTTCAAAAATGGAAATACCATCTGTTTCTGTACAGTTTCAGTAACTGTAATTCTATTTTTCTTAGAAGATTGAATAGTAACTTAATCTGTCTGATACTGTTAATAGCAAAGTTTTTATCCCTGTCTGCACTTAGTCATACCCTAGATGGAAAAAGTAGAAGACAGACCTCCAATTTATTTAAAATTGGACTTAATTGATAAGGGTAACATCTATGTATAGTCCTGATGGACAAGCTATGGCTCTAAAAATGACTTTGTTCTTGCTTCTGAAAATATTCTGTAATTATAAAAGGTCCGTTGCCTTTTTTTTTTTTAATGTTTTCTATAAGCTATGTCTTGAACTAAAATCTTGCTATGCAAAGATAATTTTTATAATTTCAGGTCCATTGGGCCACGGCTGGTGTTGAGAATGACATTAGGAGCAGAAATTACTGGCCAGCTCAAGGCTTCTTCATACATAGCATCAGGCCGAAACCTTTTGAGATGGGACCTGTCACCAGAACAAATCAGAACAAGAACAGAAGAACTAATCAGGAAGACAAAACATGTGTATGACAGCGTTGGGATGCTTGATATTGGAGAAGTAACACATGAAAATACTGTACGGGCCTTGGCAGATATAGAAGTGGAATACGCAGGTTAGTGTACGTTTTCTGTGATTCTTTCCATAGGGTATTCCATCTCCGCATAAAGAAACATTGAGAAAAGATAGTTGTTCCTTTCAGTTCTGTTCCATGCCAGTTTTGTGTAGAATGTGTTGAGGCCTCTCTAGGGTCCTTTGGTCATAATAATCTTTTAGGACCTCTAAGCAAGATGCAACATGATCAGCTACAAAGTTCTGCTGCCTTATTCTAGAGACAAAAAATAAGGATTAGCAAAACGGTGCTGTTGATCTCTCTGTCACATCCAGAGAACTGCATTGGTCGCCTGTTTTTTTTTTTTTACATGTGAAGCTCCATACAGTTACATTTTCTTTTCCAGCTGTGTACAGCCACTAGGGGACAATGTGCAACAGTGTAGACTACAGTGGAACTGTGTAGGCTGTATGCCTGTGGTACACCTAGTACATTCAAACCTGAGAAGCAATGTGTTTTTCCAACACTGCAGAATCTCAGGCAAGCAAGTCAAATGGAACAATGGAAAGGTTGATAAGCTTCTGGCAGGGAAAATGTGATGATTGATAACGGGGGAATTTTTGAATGCTTTTTCGCAAGAAGACAGCTTTACATGCTCACTTTTATATTATGGCCTGCAAGGCCTTGAGGAATCAAAGCACAGGTGTTGGTCATGCAGTCGCCCTTAGATTGGTCTGAATGAATTATCAAGATGAACCAATATATGGATGGAGTTTAATGGTCAAACACAGGTCATTCCGTTCATTTGTTAATAATTGTCAGTCAGAGGAGATGGGGAAAAATAAAAAATGTGTCTTGGGTGGCTTTGTTCGGAAAAACCTGTCGCATGGTGGCTGCACGACTCTCAAAAAGTGCTCAGTGTAATAAAATGTCAAGTTGTCTTAAATCCTCTAAAAAATCTGCAGTAGCAACAGAAGTGCTGAAAACGGCCTCCTTGGCTTGGAGCAACGTCTTCGCATTGCAAAAACTAAAAACAAACACCCTGCAGCTCAAGTGATTGTACTGTAGTATTAGTCTGGCTTTCACATTACTTGGAATTACAATTTAGGCACATCCAGTGAATTGACTGGTATTGATGCTGCCAGAAAGACTGAGTAATCTTCATCCAAAGAGCATCCTGACAGATTGAGTTTAAATTGTACAGATGTAAGTGGTATAATTATTGTAAGCCTTTTCACTAAGGTGTAAAACTCTCTTCTTCAAATTAAATTGGAAGGAAAATATATGTTTGATTCAGAAAATAGTAGCCATTAGCTTCTTAGCATACCCACCAAGACTTGCATCTTCCAAGATGTATTTTTTTTTCACTACATGCTGTTGCAGTAGTGGGTCATATTTAAGCTTTTAATGCTAATCTTCAAAGCGGTACGTGAAGTTAGCATGACATACCTGTGAAACAGCTGATGGCATATAAGAAGGATGTATTACCACAGCAGGACTTCCATTTGAACCTTGGATTTTTAAGGTTTGTGTGTCCCTTTCACATTTACATGAAAGACCTGCCCCAGTAACTGGAACTTATTATCTGAAAAGACATAGATGGCAACAAGCCTTACGTTTCACTTGGAAGCTGCCAAAGTTCACTTCATCATTTTTGAAACATCTTGGTGTGGTGGTGGGAGGGGAGGAATTTCTTATGGACTTCAAGAAGAACCATATGCCTGTGTTTGCATTCCGAAGGTTTCTAAAGGGCTGAGAGCGTGTCAGGGTTTGATTGATGAAACAACTTCAGATTGCATACAATTGCAAAGCATTAAATTGTCCTAAAATGTTGTTACTCTAAAATGCTTTTGGGGAGGTGGAGGGAGTGAAGTTATAATTGATTTTGAGTTAATTCAGCTGGTCATAACAATTCATTTTGATTTTGGCACTCCTATTTAATGCCATTATAAGATGCAATATTCTTTTAATAAGCAAGAATTTACGTAATCTCAAAAGTGTATTCTAAAAAATTGGTATTACTCAGCTTCTGATCTCTAGAAGTTCAGAATATATAGACAGCATCTTCTGTATTTGCCTTATTGTTTCTCCTTAAACACAGAAGAGAAGATGGGGATTTGACACTCTTCTCATAACAATGTAAAAATAACTTCAGGACAGATGGGCCTGTTTGAAAGACTGAGAACTTTTCACTTAAAATGCTAACATGGAAGCATCTGTGCCAGATATGAAACAGTGTCAGTCTTCAATTACAAATGGTTCATCTTTCAAAAATCATGTGTCGTATTTATACACCTTTCTGTTGACTTTGTTGGAGTAAGAAGGTAAGATAATCAGGCTTGGGTAATATAATAGATAGTTTCCTGTAACATGTTTATTTGTTATAATGGTGTGCAGTTCTGTCCTCTTACGTATTCATTTTTTACATTCTCTGTAATCACTTTATTTGCTTTAAGCCTGATCAGAAGTTGCTTTGGGTACTTGTTGCTATGTCTTTTATAAATATCAGGAGGGGGGAAGTTCCTTAATTATCGTTTTCATTAAAGCATTTCTAGCTTTCTGTGTAAGTGTTCATTGCCTTTTATTTAAACAGTGGAAAGAAGCATGTTGGATTTTCCCCAGCATGTCTCACCTGACAAGGAGGTACGCTTAGCAAGTACAGAAGCTGACAAAAAGCTCTCTAATTTTGATGTGGAGATGAGTATGAGAGAAGATGTGTTTCAGAAGATTGTTTATTTGCAGGTAAATCACAATGATATATGCATAACTTGTGGAAATGTAGATAAAAATGCAGCAGTGACAAACTTTTCTCAGTTAGTATCCACTGTGCTTTTCAAGATCCGCATCACTGTAGGTGTTTCCTCTGTGCCTGTACCAGTCAAATCTTTCCAGTGGGACACAGCTATAGAAAAAAGCTGTGGTTCCACAAAAACTTAGGCCAGTGTTACTTGATGCTCCTGCTCTTTCCCTCTCTTGTCTAGGTTTGTGTATCCTTCTCTGTCCATAGCTTTGACTTCTGTCTAATCTTCCGGTGAGCTGGTATGAGGAAGCTAAACTAGCAGGAGGAAACTCATCAGGAAAAATAAAAATTATTGTTTTCTGCTGGCTGAGCTCCCTGAACTGGTTTGGCCAGAGCATCACCAAGGGGGGAGGAAGAAATGAGACAATATAACAATATGTTTAGGTTGGCTTTATTCTGTGCTTTTGAATTTGTGTCCAACCTTATGCTTTATTGAACTTGTTGGGAGTTTTAAATTTTAAATTAGAGTTTTAAGTTATAAAAGTTAACGAGAAAGTAGAACTGGGAGTGACCTTCAAAATTACCTCATTTGATTTGCTAATCAGCCATTACATTGTATACTGCTCCTTATATGTTTGTTAAGCCTCAAAATAAAGTGAAGTCAAAAGATACATTTACTGTTGAACTACTTCTATCCCTTTTATGTTTCTGTTCAGCTTTCCTTCTAACTGAGCACCTACAGGTACCTACACTGTTTATTTTGTAGATCAAACAGGAAGAACATTTGGTCTTGTTCAAATGTAACTAGTGACATTTGGTAATAATTCTCCAAAAGTGTAATTTAAAGATAATGCAAGGAAGCTACATAATGTGAAAACTATAATATATACATTTGTCCATCCTTCAGATGTGAATCTTCCCTTTCAACTCCACTGATTTTTAACCTTCTCCACTCATTTTTAACCTTCTAAAGTCGTCTTTTTTGCTTTTTGTGGCATAAATTTGGAACAAGAATAATATTTGCAGCACCTTCCAATATCATTGTCTTCTATTATTGTATTTTCTGGGCACATTTTAAAGCTCCTCTGGCTGGATGTTGTTCTTTATGTGTTTGTGGAGGTATTTAATCGCCCCATTTTGAGGACCTTCTGCTATGTTTTGACAGATAGTGCCTTATGTTGATTTCCCCCCGCCCCCTCTGCTCTATTGCTATTAATTAAATGGTTCGATATGTATTTATTATTTTCTGTGGTTTTTCCCCACCTTCCAGTATAGTACACACAGATACATTCAGGGCTAATCTGCCATATCTGTGTATTTTTAATTTACAGGAACTTCTGATAGTAGCTAGTGAAAACTGATTGATGTTATGCACTCACATTACTTTCTTATAATCTTTTTTTTTTTTTTTCTTTTTCACTTGATGCTTTCCTACTTCATTTTCCTGTGCAGCAATACTTGGCTTTTATAACAGTTACAGTTCTTGCTTAAATCTCCATTTAATTTTTTTGGAGGGTTTTTTTTTTTTTTGGCTTAACTCCAGCACTGCAGCATGCAAGCATGTTTTGATATTAGTTTTCCAGAGACACAGCCTCTGAGCACATATCAAATTAATAAGAACTATGAAAGTTGTAGCAGTTTTTGCTGTAGTACAGATGTGAAATTGCCAATAATACCAGATTGATCAAGTTTACCTATTTCCGAACCACAAAGTTCTTGTTAATTTTTGCTAAATATTTAATGCATTCTCCTGTTAGAAACTCTTAGTTGAAAAATCAGGTTCCAGGAGCACATTGAAAAACCCCAACTTCCACAAACAGAAATGTTTTTTCTGAAATCATTTTTTCAGTTTAAATGAGCCAGTAAAACATTTTGATTAAGTCAAGGTTTTCATGGCCTCACTGAGGATTCAGGTATATGGATTCAGTTTCATGATCCTGCACAAGGACTGGATTAAATTGTGGTGAGGAGAGTGAGGGCCCTCACACTCCTGTGTTACTTATAATACAGTCAGTCCACTAAAAGATTAGTAAATCTGCTTGATCTCAGTGACACCCTGAACATTTTCGCTCCTTTTAACAAGGCCATAGCTTTTCTAAGTTAACAACTCTGAAGTATTCTTCCTAAACTCTGTTTTATTTAAGAACTGTTGATGGTAGAAGATGTATGAGGAATTTGTATTTAATTGAAAAAAAAAAAAACAACTAAAAATATTCTAGTCTCTTTCTTTTCCCTACACATTAGGGGGGGGAAAGTCCTGCATAAATGTATCTTGTTGAATATGCTTCAGATCTAATTCTTTAGCAAACTTTTGGTTTTGGGTCTGAAACTTGGAATAAAGGTGAATTTGGTACTGAAACTATCATTTTAAATTTTATTACTCATAACATCTTCACATGTTGGCTAGCAGAGGCATGCTTAAGAATGTTGCCAATCTTCTCCACCCACACGCCCTCAGGAAACTCAGCCTGATGTAAACAGCTGCCACGGCTTTTGTTCATGATATTCTAAATAGGTTTTGTCTCTGACTCTGCCTAAAGATTTCTTCATGGAATAAGGTAGCATGGTTATCCAAAACAACTATGAAGTGGTACACAAAATCATCAACATGACCATTCAAAAACTTATGGAAAGTTCCAAAATTTCATGTGTGTAGTATATTTGAAATTAGCACTTCTCTTGCGGAAATTATCAAGGAAACACAGGATGACATAGACCATCCTTACCAGACGTTCAGAGATGACCATAGAGTTGGTTCTTGTGCCTGTGGGGGTTTATATGCTTGCTTATTCTTAAAGACCTGGCAGGTCTCTTTGAATGTGCATCATCCTTATCTTAAGCATGTCTGTGATGCAGATAATCACAAGGGGTAATATTAAGACTAAAGCTTTTGATTTCTTTGAAGTATATGGAAAGACACATAGTCATCAAGAGAAGGATGAAGAACACTTAGTTTTCTCCTCCTTTTTCCCCAAAAGAATCTTTCTTAGCTTTGGAAGGAACCAATATTCTGTGGCTTTAAGGACTTAAAATTAGTGCTTGTGAATTCACTTCTGCCTAAAATCTTAGCTGGGTTTGGGACCAGGAGATTTTCAGGAGCATGACAGTTCCATATGCCCACTGAAGGGCCTGGGAGATCCCTCACAATGCCTAAATAACTCAGTGAGACTTTTCAGAATCCTCTGTCCTTAACTGTTACTGTAACAAAAGCAATGTCTCTTTATGGAAATTACTCTGTGGTTTTTTTCTCAGCCTTTCTATTTTTGAGTCTTGCAGTGCAGTTAGCAGATTATAAATGTTGATGTAGTAACAGTATCTGCATTTTTCACCTATATCATTTTGAAGTCTTGCTTTGTCTGTCAGACTAGTCTTGGGTCAGAAAAAAGAACCCTGGAATTGTGGGTTATCCAGTAGTAAAACAATGTATGAAAATTCTGATTGTTACAAATATTTTTGTACCCAATATGACAGCATTGACACTGCTAGATGTAGTGCTTCATAGTATAAAGGTCTTCATGAAACTGCAGAATTTCAGGGAGTACTCCAGGAAGCCTGAGCAGAGCAGGAAGCCTGAACGTTGCAGGCAGTAGGGTAATAGTATTCTTTTTATCTTTGTGTTGGGAAATATTCTGTGTGGTTTGCCTTATGCCTTTATCACAAGTGAAGATGGAGATGTGATGTTTGACTTGCAGAGGACAGAGGGCAGGATTTTCTTCCTTAATTTCCTCCCCAAAGGAAATTTCCACCATTTACTTCCTATTTAATAAATAAAATTTAAAAAAGGTGACAACCAAGTGCTGCAAAAAAATCATAGCCATGGTGAAGGGTACACTATTCAACCACATGGCTCAGTCGTGATTGACTTTAGCTGTATGGTGTCCTATAGTAGTTAAATTATCCTTTTGTGAGTCTATGAATTCTTTTAAAAACCATCTGTAAACAGGTAATATTAAAAAGAAAAAATATTCATCATTCATCATACGACAGTATTGGTAAACCAAGTTAAATCTGCCTATTGCTTTAGAGAAGTTGATTTATCACAAAGTGAAATGATTGCTGCCATTTTTTCCACTGAACTTAGAAATATCTGTATATAGACTATTGCTATATGCATAGGAGTTTTAGGCACAATTGTATTAATGCTTTGCAGTCTGACTGAGCATAATGCTACTGGGATTTGTGACTCTTTGCAGAGTAAAAACAAGACTAAGTTGTTCTAAGATCTTTCAGGGTTCTAAAAACCAATCTCCGCTAATTATTTTAATCCTATATGCAGGGCACTGGTGGGAGTAGACATTGGTTATATATTGCTGTGTTTATTATTTTTAAATTACATGTGGGAAAATACCTGTTTCAGAGTTTTTATTCACATTTATTTTCTCTCAGGATACAACTGTCTCATATTTTTTTCTTTTTAAGGAAGAGAGGTAATTTGCACTGGCGGGTCATTAGTTGACAGCTGTACACAGTTGTGTAACTCTTTCATAAAATTGGCATGTTTCAACGTCCTTACTTTTCAGAGGTGGCAGTCAAGAATTAATTGTATGTAGGTAAGCTGACGAGTGGGTTATTAAGACAAGTCAGAGCGAATTCCAACAGCCTCATACTTGAGGGTGAACTTAAGTAGAATATGTCCTTTTAAACAAGTACTGTAAGTTAACACCTTTTTTAAATGTTCGCTTTTAGATGGGGGAAGATAAAATCGGAATGCGTACAGCATTATTTTCAATTTAGGACAAAATAGCAAGTTTCTGAATTAAGCAGTTATGCTGTAGTCAGTTTGAAGGAAAACCCTTCCAGGACTGATCCATGGTCTAGTCTGTTACAACCATGGTCTGTATCTTGCCTCTTAACGTTGGTTGCTTTAGGAAGTTAACGTTGAAGAATCTTCGTAATGGCATAGCTAGACATTGAAATAATATTTCATTTGTTGTCATTGATTGATTTGTTCTGAAATGGAAGATGTATATGCTTAACTTTTATGCTATCTGATAACCTTCAGTGACACATCTAATCCTTTGAGGTTTTTTTAATGCCTCCCAAGGTTTAAGTTAATGTGTTACCTCATAGCACTGATTTTTTTTCTAGTATGTATAACAAAGTTATCTCTACAGAAAAAGCCTAAGTGCACTGTACTATAAACTTAAATTGCTTGCCTTTACGACAGCATGTAAACGTGCTGAGATACTTGGTAGAATAAAATTATTTTAAAACTATGCGACATCAGTATAAGAATACAACTGTTTAAGGTAACTTCTTGGAAAGTCCTTTGTACTAAAATCTGAGATGTTCCTTTTTTACTATGGTGGTGTTCTGAAAACCAACTCTGTTCAGATCCTTCTAATGCTCAATATGTTTCTTATACCATGTTGAAAATTTTATTAATCTGTACTGTCATTTCAGCAAACCTGCGATCTGGAAAACATAAAGCCTGAAACAAAGCGGTATCTAGAGAAATCAGTTCAAGTGGGAAAAAGAAATGGACTCCATCTTCCAAAAGAAGTGCAGAATGTAAATATGGACTATTAGTTTATAAAGCAAAGGTGACAAGCTATTGAAGGGATGAAATTATGGTTGTATAGCTGTACTAAGCATATATTTGAACTTTGCACTTTTGGACCTGTTTCGTTACTTCTCTAATTTTAAGTGTTCTTAGTTCCAGATCCATCCTTTCAACTTCAGTCTCCTTAAGGTTTTTAAATTAATCTGTTAGATACTCACAGTACTTAGTGGCTAGAAGTGGTATGCATCACCTCTCTTAGGTGATGAGGCTAGGTTTTCCTCTAGCCTTCTAGAGTAAAAGTTTACCTGGAAGAGTTTTGTTAAATATTTTGATTACAGAGAAAGCCTAAATTAGATTCCTAGCCAAGAGACCTCTCAAAAAAGCTTCAGAAGTATGTATATTTATTAGAAAGACACAGCTATTTTAATTTCAATTATCAACGAATGTTGTAAAATGTGCCCAAGATTTTAGCATTTTGACTAAAAAAACTTGAGGTAGCTTAAGGGGAGCACAAGCCACACTGAGAATTTTGTCCCCAATTAAGGGAGGCTTTACTCAAGCATATAAAAGCACTTGTCACTTCTGAAAATTGTGAAGTAAAATTGTCAGCATCTGAGATGCTGACGTAATTCTATTTAAATTCTGAGTGATGTTGTGTAAGAATCTTGATTGATGACTCTTGAATAGACTTTACCCTTTGTAGAAAGTAATCTTTCTTTGGCTACATCCTTCAGTTAGTGGGAACAGCTTCACGTGTATTTGCATTGCTTAAGGGCAACTGATGCCTCTAAAGTAATTTTGAAAGACTTTATAAGGATACAATAGTTGGATTACATTTAAGTAAAAACTTGACTAATGGTAGTCTCTGCCACATTTTGTATTTGGTGTGTATTCTACTGGTAACTACTGTGTTTATGTGAACTTGACAGTAACGGGTAGAGACATGCTATGTAGTGCATTAGAAACTGTTTCAGATGGGTGAATATCAGGATTTTAAGAAAGGTTTTGAAATGGTCTTGTCTTGTGTGGATATCCTCTTCTTTTTGTCATACCTGTACCATTTCAAAGGAGTATTATTCAATAAGTTGCATATATTTTTACTCTCTTAATTCTTGTTGATTTTAGTGGGTATTTTTAGACTTAAAATTCAGTTTAGGTTTTTCAAATAAAAGAAAAATAATTGACTGTTAGCACATAGTGCTGTTCAGAGAACGTGTTTATGTGTTCAGTCCCTTCTGAGGTGAGAACACAACTGAAATGTTGTTGGAGTGGTAGCAACCATGTTGCTGTGGACCCAAAGGAAGCTGAAAAGGAGACTGAGGGAGAGTGAAGCCCGATGCTACCTGCAGTCAGTGTGTTACTTGCTCAGTGCTGGTATTCGCTGTCAGGTGGTAGAGACACAGGTTGCAAAAAGTGTAATTCTATTCATGTGGAGGATAGCAATTGCCAAGTTTGGTTTTTATTTTCCCACTGAGTTCAGTTTATACCTGATACAGGAAATCAAGACGATGAAGAAAAAATTGAGCGAGCTGTGTATAGACTTTAACAAAAACCTGAATGAGGAAAACACATTTCTTGTATTTTCTAAGGAAGAACTTGGTGAGTAGTATGCTTGCTCCTTCCATTTCTTCAGTCTTCCGGATTCATTGGAGTAATCTTTTTTGACCCAGTGAATGATGGTTAGATCAAGTGAAATTCTAACACTTTTCCAGTATTCTCTGTTTCCTTTTTAATCCTTCCCCAAAGTCAGTTTAGAATTACCCTTTGCAGGTGTTTGGGATTTCTTCATAGATTTGTGCTTCCTAAAGTGTTTGCCATGCGTGAAGTTAGCATATCTATCCTACTGGTTTTGTTTCCCCCATAACTTCACACATCTCTGCTTCTTTTCTCAGTTTTCTACCTTTGGGCAATCCCCTGTGTATTATATATATTGGAATTATTGGAAAAACTTTCTGTCCTGCAATATATTTTAGCTACTTCAATCATTTAAACCGATCTAGAGATTTCTAGAGAATTTGGGGATTCATTATCTGAAGGGCATGGCATAAAATGTGCTTTGATAATACCAGAAATTTTTTTATGTCATATTCAGTTTTTATCTGATAGCCTTATGTGTATTTCTCATTTGTCACAACTGTTTTCAATTTTTATTTTGCTTGGTTGTGATTTGCAAAAGCTTTAGCAAATAGTTGTAAAAAGAGGGGTTATTTCCATGGAGATTTCTGGTGTTAAATTAGATTGCAGCAAAACAAATGCAACAATCTCACAAAGAGAGGGAAGTGGATAATTCTGGTAAACATTGTTTATTAAATTGTATTCTATAGAAGGCCTTCCTGATGACTTTATTAAGAGTTTAGAGAAGGCCGAGGAAGACAAATATAAAATTACTCTTAAGTATCCCCACTATTTTCCTGTCATGAAGAAGTGCTGCATTTCAGAAACCAGGAGAAAAATGGAATCTGCCTTTAACTCGAGATGCAAAGAGGTAGGTTGGATATTGACTGTTCTACAGGGTAATGACAGAGTTGAAAAATGGACCTAGACATTCAAATATTAGATTTGAGTGCAAACATATTGTCAAGTACTACAAAATCAATACTTGTCAGTGTAATCTTTAGCTGTTCCATGCTCCTGTTTATTCTGATGTCTAAAGATCTTAGAAGTTGATGATCTGCCCGTTTGTGTGTACTATCTTAAAGTTTCAGTGGAGCAGAAGTAGGATTTTGCACTTTGCCAAATTTCCCTACAGTCTTCTGCTGTTGCTTACTGCCACTTTCCTCCCAGAGAAAGACATCTGAGCATAGCTTCTGTAGTGCTTTGGGATTCTTCAGAGTGAAGGGGGTTATTTAAGCACACATTTTAATTATGAAATACATGTGATTAAATGGAAAATTAACACATTGCATATTGATGAGAATTTAATTAGATGTTAAAACCCTCCTAATTTTTATAAGAGATTCATTTAATCATCAAAAAAGTAGTGGGAAACATACCTTATAAAAAGAACAAATATTTTCACAAATAGTATGTTTGATACTGATGAGACCAGGCACCTAGACAGGTACAAAAGTAATGAGGATAGAAGAAGTATCATTCAGGCAATTTTAACAATCATTACCAACCACACAAACTTAGAGAACAATGGCAGGGTTGAGCTTTTGTGCTGCGAAATGTGAAGGGTGTAAGATAAGATAAAATGGCACCAGGGACTGAACACTCTGCAAGTCAGAGGGATTTGCTGTTAAAACTGTGGGACAATCTTCAAACCTAATGTTTGGGGAAACCACCCCCTCACCCCCACCCCCAAAAAAAGAGTTTTTTCCCCGAAAAATCTCACTTTTCCAGAACTGGAGGTTAACACAGTTACATTTTCAGCTTTCTAAGGATCCTCCACCACATTTAGGTCAAGGTCTGGGGTTTTTGTGTTTCAGATCTCTTTTGTCAGAGTGGCAAAAGATGGAAATTTGTAAACAAGCTTTGAGTGTTGGCACAATAGTTTTGCAGTCTGTCTTCACCACTAACAAGCAATTAAGATGGCTGTCAGCCATCTCCCTGATATCTTTCGCATTTAAATGACTGATAGAGGAAATAAACTCTTTGCAACAAAGATTTGTTGTTATCCTAAAAGGAAATGGTATATCTTTTGATTAGTTAAAACAGATAAATTATAATTGGGAGAGTAATGACTTGGATTAACAAGAAAGCTAGCTACCTGCAATCAAATGCTGTGACAAAAAAAATACAAGAATCTAGCTAAAATTGCGTTCTTCTGTATTTATATCTTAAAATATTTCATTTTAAATGTTTGCTGTTTCTTATGATTACATGCATTTTCTGGTTTCATTCTACAAATTTGCCTCTCTTCTTTTTCAGGAGAACACAAAAATTCTTCAACAATTGCTTCCACTAAGGGCAAAAGTAGCAGAACTTCTTGGTTATAATACACATGCCAACTTTGTCCTGGAGGTAAACACTGCAAAGAGCACAGATAACGTAACAGCCTTCTTAGGTTTGTTCTTATTTATAAACAAAACTTTTATATTTGGTGTGGCAGCATGAGTACTCGGCCAAGATAAATTTAAATACATAATCGGGTCACAGTGTCCATCATGTTTACATAGAAAAGGAATAATCTGTTGCCTTGGTTCTGGCATTTTGTAATTTTATATATTTTTTAGACCATAGATTGACAAATGTAATTGCTCTAAAACAGGGAAGCCAAGACAAAATTTGGAAAATAACTGCCTTTTGATAGCAAATATAGTCAAGCGGTTATGTCTTTCTCTGCCCTGAAATGCATTTATCCTAATTTAGAACCAGAATAACATGCAGCCTAAGCAATTTTATCAGTTTAAGAGGCTGCATCAGTTGCAGCTTTTCATTCCCTTAGGTTAGCTGCAATTTTTTGTGCGTCTGTAGCTTTAGTGTCTTTTTCTGATACAACTGCAATGAAAGACTACAGAATGTGATGATGCAACTTCCATGATCTGAATTAAAAAGTATAATCTGGAATGATAGAACATTTGAGTTCCAAATTTAATCTCTAATGGAATTTGATCTGAAAATAGAGATATCTTTAAAATTTTAAACAGAGCAACTTACATGTCTATATGACTATAGTCATCCTGATGACCTCAGTGGGCCAGCTCTTGTGAATAGGGTTAACCTCTACTTTCTGGAATTATGTAGTTCCACAGAATAGTATGTGTTCCATTATTAATGTGTTCTAAAACTGCCTAGGATTGTATACTGATATATCGTATAAAAAAGAAACCCAAAATAATTTAGTACAGCAATAAAGTCTGTTTGGTGAAGGTTCACATGTGCCTTTTTACCTCTAAATCTGTCCTGTTTCTCCTGTTGTGGTGTGAGCTCAGCTCCATGTTTGGCAATAACAATTGTCTGTATATTTGTCAATGAACTTACACTTAATTTTGATTTCTAATTAAATGTTATAGTTACCGGTTCTTTTTAAAGTGTACTTAAATTAATTTGGACTTTTCAACATCCACTATATTTTTGTAATTCTAAATGGGCTTATATAATACTGTGTTCTTTCATTCATTTTGAAGGTTAATTTATTTAGAAGCTATTGTTGTGATTTTAATTTCTTACAGTATGAGATCATATACTTTTCTATTCATAAATATCATGTTTCATGGTAATTCCCATAGAGGGAGGATGTCCATCAAATTAATTGTCAGCTTTAATTTAGTTCTTTTGATATATCCTCAACTACAGCCATGACATTATGACTTCCTCTGCTTTATTCGTATATACTTATTTTTTAAATCAATGTTCATAAGCCAGTCCTATGGTTAGGAAGAAAAGTGTTCTGTCCTATGACATATTCTGATTTTAGCATAATATGAGCTGCAAACAGTATTTTCGTCATGTAAATGCATATAGTCCCTTAGAGCCCACCTATAAACAGGAGTGGCAATTCCTGAATTTTACACTCTAGATACCAATACTGAACATTAACCCTAATTCTTAAGGAAGAAAAACATGTCTGGTAGTTCAGAAATGCTTACAAGAGAATTCAGTATGTACTTTATGGGAGTTTCAGTAAGCTTAAATATTTTATATTCAACATATTGGATTCATAATTCTATGGCCCTCTCTTGTCCAAGAAAAGTTATGTTGGAAAAATATTAGGATCACAGAGATTAATATCCAGTGGCTTCAGTAGTCTAGAAGCTAGCCATCCCATAGCTAAGAACTCTTCAGTCTCCTATTCCTTTATAGGACTTTACCTTGAAGCAGGTCATAATCTGTTTTGAAAAGTCTTGGAAGAAAAAGTAGTGTTTGAATTTTGTGTTTCACTTCTGGTGACTAATAGTAGTTTGAGTCTTTGGCTTCAAGCAAAAGTGTCTGGTGTTACTTTCCATTTCTGATGTCTTTGAAAACATCTAAATTTACCAAAACCCTTCACATTACTGCTAGACCTATGTGGACTTCTATATTATTTGTAGTATGCCTGCAATTAAAACTCATTAAGACAAGAAAGCAGACAGATTGGTTGCAGTTATTCAACAAATGGCAAACTGTAGTGTACACTCTCGGGGTCATGTGCTTAAAGATGCGAGTGTACTTTGTAGAAATACATGTTGTAGTAAGGAATACAAAAGTTGATTACAATGCAATCTTTGTTTCAGATGATTTGAGTAAGAAGCTAAAGCCATTACTTGAGAAAGAAAGGGAATTCATTCTAGATTTTAAGAAAAAGGAATGTAAAGAAAGAAACTTTGATTATGATGGAAGAATCAATGCATGGGATCTTCATTATTATATGAACAAAACAGAAGAGCTGAAGTACTCCATAGATCAAGAAAAGCTGAAAGAATACTTCCCAATTGAGGCTGTTACAGAAGGCTTACTGAATATTTACCAGAAGCTGCTGGGACTTGTATTTGAGAAAGTAGAAAGTGCTCATGTTTGGCATGACAGCGTTACTCTTTATACAGTAAAGGATAATTCAACAGGAGAAATGTTAGGGCAGTTCTACTTGGACCTTTACCCAAGGTAATTATGACTTAGTGGTTTTCTTCTGTGTTTAAGGTCTTAGTGGGTTGCTGGTGTGGTTGAAATTAAATGTATTTGGAAGTAAATATTTGTCCCACTGACAGGATTATAACTGTGTTCATTAAGTTGTTCTCTGGACTGTTTTCCAATTGTTTTTGCTTTTTTTTTACAGTACTACTGTGTTTTTTGCTTATATTTGGGTTACAAAGCATCGCTACTTTGTTCACTTTTCTGTAGTATTGCTGTCTAATCAGTTGTCCGTAACTTTTTGCCTCTATGAACTTTTCTTTTTTCCTATGAACCTTTCTTATTTGTGTTTTGTCCTAATACTGTGTTTTACATTTCATTGGTGTTGAACTGTTACTCTAGTCTCTTCAGATCAATTATATTCCTCTTTGGCAAGTGTTCTCAATTTCTCCCAGTTCCTCTTTACACTTTATATGTATATTTTGGACCTTGTTGTCAAGACTGTTGAAGAAACTAACAAATAGATAAGGACCAAGAATAGATTACTGTACAGAGCACACCTTGAAATGTACTTCCAGATTGATCTCTATAGCTCTCTAGCTCTCTTTGTAGCTATTTACAGCATCATCTGTGTTTTGTCAGAAATTAGGAGACTGGACTTAGCTCGTACTTTTTGACTAGTTTTTGCCTTTTTTTTTTTTTTTTAGTTATTCTTTATCAACTAATAAATTGGCTGATACCCTTTTTTAATATAAATTGATTTAAGGCTTCTCTGCATTAAGAAAATTTGGTTGGTTAATACAGTAGTACATAAATTCTTCTTTTTAAGATAGGCACGTTATATCCTTCACCTGTTTGGCCTACATCCCCCTTGTTGGATGTCATGTGAACTGCTGAAGCTATTTTTCAGCAAGACTCTTCTGACTTAATTGCCCAGTTAACTCTCCAGGTTTAGGGCAAAAATTTAAAAATTATTTTTCTTTAGACTTTTGGATCACACTGAAAATGCAGTAAACTGTATTATTTGTCTTCTGTAATGAAAGAAAAGAAATATAGCTTCAGAGGACAGAATCTACTCCTTCCTGTTACAGTAGCAGTTTAAAATAGAATTGACATCTAAAGTAGCTAGGCTTTGAGTATAAATCAGATTCTTGTAAATGCTGCAGTGAATCTTAAACTGATGTGATTTAAGTACTGGGGTTTTTACCCCTTGTGCTCTTAGCACGATCTTAAGCTTAGTCTCAGAAGTCATGAAAAGATGTAATTTCTTTGTGTAAAGCTCTAAAGAGACACTGACTGATTGTCCCTGTTCTTGAATAGGCTTCACCATTCTGGTGAGCAGGCTTATGGTTTGAAGATAGTGTCTAATATATTTTCTTACACAGAGAAGGAAAATATGGGCATGCAGCATGCTTTGGTCTCCAACCCGGCTGTCTTCTCTCTGATGGCAGCAGAATGATGTCTGTAGCTGCTCTGGTAACCAACTTCACAAAACCAGCATCAGATCGCCCATCATTGCTGCAACATGATGAAGTAAAGACTTACTTCCATGAATTTGGTCATGTAATGCATCAGATATGTGCACAGGTTAGTCATGTTTCAATTCCAGTGTAAGACTTATTTCTCAACTGTCTCAAAGCAAGGTATAAGTCTATTTTGGTGGTCTCTAATTTTAGTACATATGCAGTTTTTTAATTATTTTTCAAATTGGCAGGCTGGGGTTCATTGTTTTTAATTTTTATTTAAACTACAGCAATGAATATACCTTCTTATGAAAAACATTTCCATAGGAATTTATGCTTTTGCATTTGCACCATGCAGGTACCTGTGATGAGTGAAAAGGTCCATGTATAAGGTAAAGAAGTTGCTCAGTCATGGCTCCCGTTACAGCTGTGAGAGGGCTTTTTATTACTTCTAGTAGTATGATAGATATTTTATGCAAAAAATGGTTGCTGTAGCCAGGAATACAAATTATTTGTGAAACCAGATCACATCCAGCATTTTGGCATTTAATACTCTTGAGAGCTACTACTCTTGACATGAAAAGCATGACAGAGGTCTTGCCTGAGCTATTGTATTTTCTGCTCTCCTATCTGACAGTTGGGGTTCTTACAGTGACCAGAAAGAACTGAAACTAGTCTGCAGATTTTGCATCAATATATCAGTAAAGTTATAAAATTTATTCCATTTATTATTATTATTTCATTTTCACTTACACATAAAATTAATTCTGGCAGATGATAATTTTATTATTGGTCTACTGAAAATTTCATGTTTCACAGTGTTTCAGTATTTATTCACAAAAAAATTCATATAATTATCTATGAAGCCAGACATTAGGAAGCAATGTTTCTATCTTCTTTATAATTAAGTACCAAATAATAAAGTCAGAGAAATATGACACACATTAGATTTTAATTCTTGACCTTGATCCTAGAGACTAGGACTGCAGAATAAAGAGAGAAAGACAGAAATCCATATATTAAATCCAGAATTAAACAACTAATGTGCAAGCAAACTTCAGAACAAGTAGCTCGATTTGCTTAGATATTTTTGCATCATGTTGAAGGTAGAAATATAATTATTATTTGATCATCTTCATCCTGAGGCAGGTATTTCTGAGGTCAGAAATTGAGAAATAAATCCTTTTTCTTTTAAACTACCTGGAAGACGTTTATAAATGAGACACGGAAGCGTTGGTACAGAATTGACCTCAAAATTTTGATGCCAATGAGGATGTGCCTGGGTCTTGCAGAGCCCCTTCTGGGCAGCCCAAGCCAACGATTCCATTGGATATGTACTTCACTTGCTATGGAATTGCTTGCGGGTCAGGGAGGCCTGCCTTCCCAGTTGTCTCTCCTGCTGCTCAGGTGGTTTCCGCATGTGTAGCTACTGTGCTTACTGCTGTTGTATTTTATGTACCTTGTTATTTGCACACCTGCAAGTAACTTGCTGGTCCCACATAAGAACATACTGTCCTGTGGGATCTGAGTGTGCAAAGCACTGTCTTGTTTCATATGATGATTTGTTTAAGTGTGTTAAAACTTGACGTTCAAAGGCTATGCGGGGTCGGACTGGGTGGGAATCTGCAAGCTGCTGGTAAAGGTCAGCTTTTGGAGACCGATGCTCCTTGTAACACACTGTGGGTCTGCTGGGAAGTGAGATATCAGGCCAGGAAGGGGATCTGTTTATGCCATTAGGGAAGGAGAGCTATTCAAGTACCTGAACCAAATGTAGTAATATTTTTTGTTAGCGTGGTGCACTTGTGTATGGGTAGATGAGGATATCTGGAGGCCGAAAAAATCCTGCACTACTTTTGCTCTAGCCACTTCTGACACCATTTCTTCCTAGCTGATGCTTCCTAGCTTTTCTTCATTGCTGCTATTCAGCAAGAAGGGCCAGCCTGTACGACTATGGATTTGAGTAACCCACAAGTGTAAATGAAGGCAAATGTTTTTCTCCTTTTCTGCTGTTCTTCCGCAGACATAGCTGTCAGTTCAATGTACGTCCTATATTATACACGCTTGGTTTTTTGGTAACCCTGCAAGAAATTAAGTTCAAAAGCCAGTACATCTGTGGGCATCTACTCCCCAATGGAGGAAGGAATCTAAGAATATCTACAGCTCTTAGAGCATTTGAGAAACCGAGAATTCTCCTGTTCTTTTAGTACTTGAAATGTTTTGTTAGATTGTTTCTGAGAAGGGAAGAACAATAAAACTGGATCAGCAAGAGGAGGTAGATTTATTACAAAACAAATGTGGAGTCAGATCAAATAATTGGCATTTGAACACTGTCTTTCAAAAGTACTGTTTCTTTTCAGAAATATTTTGGGTTTAGAAAAAAATTTAATGAAGATTTTTAGATGTACATATCCTTCAAGATTAGGATCTGAAAGGGGCTTTTAAACATAGTGATTGACAGTACTGAATTGAAAAAAAAGCTCTAATGTGCTTGGCTTTCAGAAGGAAGATTCTTCTGTCAGTAATTGAATGTTAGATTTGGAGACTTTTCATGAATAAAGTTGCTAGGATTTGTTTCTTTCAGGCCATGTATTACTTGCTCAAAAAATTATGCTATATGTTAACCATATGCCTTATGAATGAAGTTAGGACAAAGCTTAATAGGATAAGTTGGTCAAGTAAAATCTTTGAATCAGTGAGGTAGACTGTAATACAATAAACAATATTACAAGTGTATAATTGGAGTTTATTATTTTACTTTGGGATAATATAACAAAATTTTATAACAATTTACAAATTATATCATTCTCATAAGACAACATGGAAATATTTGTATTGCTGTCATAGCCTAAAAGGTAAAAATCAATAAGAAAACTGAAGTACCGGTAGAGAATGCAGTAAATAACTACTGAGTAATCTATTTTGTTGCTTGGTAATAGTCTTATATCTGAATTTTTGTCCTCCTTTTGTTAATATTCATTTTTTAATTATTATTATTGATCTGTTCAAATGATTACTTTTGCTGTGATAAACACTGAAATTCTTGTATCTGAAAGTTTATATTCTCCTAGAAATCCTGGCTTCTATTTACATTTAATACAATGGCTTTTCCTTTTAGGCTGATTTTGCTAGGTTTAGTGGAACTAATGTGGAAACAGACTTTGTAGAGGTACCTTCACAAATGTTTGAGAACTGGGTGTGGGAAAAAGAACCACTACAGCAAATGTCAAGACATTATAAAGATGAGAGCCATGTTGCAGACACTCTCCTTGAGAAACTTGCTGCCTCTAGACTGGCTAATACAGGTATCTCTCTCCCCCCAGTATATGTATAAAAATATATCATGAAAAAATGTGGTGGGAAACTTAGAAGGCAAATACAACAAGCCTGTTAAATTTCTTCTGTGTGTACATTTGTCACCATCTTTCTGTGTTTGTTTGCATGGATACCACCATTAGTAAAGGCTATGATGACAGATACCACTATTTGCAGGAACTATAGCAGCTCTGATTTTCCAGGCTTCTCATAGGACTAAAATACTTTTGCATTTCTCTCCATGTGGCTTTTTTCCTACCAACTTTGCTCATTTAAAATTGGGATAGGGAGGAAGGTCCTGAGTTTTCTCTGGGTTTGGTTTTGTTTTGTTTTTCTGGTACCCTGGGGCATGCACCATGCATGAATACAGTATTGTATTTTCTACGTGTGTCATCTGCATTTGATTTGCACATAACATTTGACAGACATGGAAGTTGTTTGCAAATTTACTGAACATGCAAAGCATATGACAGACAGCAGTGTTTTAGTCTTGCCTTGCCTGAACAACCTCTTAACTTCTCAGTCCAGAATCTTAAGTCCATGTTCTCTACCTTCCCAGCAGATATACTTTCTTCCCAAACTAAGGTCCCAATTCTCTTCTTTTTCCACATGTTGTGCCATCTTACATGTTATCTCCAAGCCAAGATTGTAATCTGTCATTACCTGTTATCTCATTATTCTGTCACTTTCACCCCTCTCTCCCTGTAATCAGGACTCCCCCAGTATCATAGTCTTACCCACTTCTGGTACAATTTGTCATTATAACACTGCTATTTATTTCATACTGCTTCCCTATCCTGAACAAGAAGTTCCTGTCCTCCTGGCTTGAACAGGCGCTGTAGCTAGATAAGCATTTTGTCTAAGTAAATGTTCAGATCTTGTAGCTTCTTCAAAAAAGTCTACAGGAGCTGCAGGAGCAGTTCTTGCTGTTCTTTGAAGTGTCTTAGGGGTAGATACACTTACTGTCATCTGTGAAAACCCTGAATGAAGTGGTATACTGCAAGTGAAGACAGCTGAAAATATAATTTTAAATACTGAAGTTAGCTTTTAAAATACCTGCTTTATTTTGCTTTTGGTCTGTGAAGAACATTTGAAAAGATGGAACTTGTAATGACAATTCCTTTATTAAAAATATACCTCTCAACTTTTTGTAACTGAAACAATTCAGATGGAAATGACAAAACTCCGTTTTTTCTATATTTAAAATTCTAATTTAGGATGCATGTTGAGATCTTTGAATGAAAGGTGCTAAAGAAACTTCAGCTACTTTGATGACAATTAATTAAATATTCTTACCCAATTAGGTCTTTTAACCCTCCGTCAGATTGTTTTGAGCAAAGTTGACCAGGCACTGCATACAAAGCCTTCTGTTGACCCAGCAGATGAATATGCTAAATACTGCATGGAGATACTAGGAATTCCTGCCACCCCAGGTATGTCAATATGAAGCCTTTATATAGCATGTCCAAATGGTTTGATTAAACATGCCTTTCTTTCCCAATAATGCTTGGCATCCAAAATACCCAAGTTGCCGTTTATAAAAAACTACTTTCTAAAAATCTGCTTTATGAAGCTGAAATAATTACTCCGAAACTTGGGGTGATCTTAGTGATCTTAATGATCTCTTCTGAAGGGAGATGAAGGTAAATATAAAACTTCACCTTTTGCACATTATATTTTAGAGTGACATGATGTGAATACCATTTTGGGTGTTCTGTCACATCTGTGTTTGATGTGCAACTAGCCTAAAATGGGAAATTGATTTTTCTTTGTAGTCAACAGAATATGGCCAGTATTCTGAGGCATATTCAAACCCTTAGTGTTAGAAGTTTCAAAGTAGTTGCTAGAAATTCCTTATTAGTTTATTCTTAAAGTTGAAGTACTGTGTACATAAAAAAAAAAAAACCAAACCAACTACATTTGATTTAAATAAATTAATGTTAATCTGCTTTTCAAGGAACAAACATGCCAGCTACTTTTGGACATCTGGCAGGGGGTTATGATGGTCAGTACTATGGGTACCTGTGGAGTGAAGTGTTTTCCATGGACATTTTTTATAGCTGCTTTAAACAAGAAGGAATAATGAATCCAAAGGTAGGTGATGAACACTTTTTAATAAAGACTTTTGTTGCACTTTGTCTCTGAAACCACATTTATTATAATTGTGGTCCATAGGTATAACATCTCAAGTACTACTTCTGTGTCTGTCAAGTTCAGATCAACAAAAAATGTATAAATAACTTAATTACTTTGGAAAAATTATCTTAAAAATTCCAAGAGCACTTGGATTTTAATACAGTTCTTACGTAGTCATGTATTCATTCAATATTACATTATGACACCTTTAAGACATGGATGTGTTGGATTTATTAATGCCTTCCTCTCTAATTTTATGCTGAAAACCCTTATTTCTCCATTGCAAGAGCAGATACGTATTCTGCTGTGAAAGCTGTATGATAATGATGTTCTATGTCCATTAATAGTACCTCAAGTGTGTGGTACTTTAATACAGTTATTATTTAGAAAACTGGATTTCTTTTATCTTTTTCTTTCACAGCACAGGATAGCTTGCAAAATTTCTCCTCTTTATTTTTTCTCCCAAGTGGCTTTTGAAGTTCAAATCCTTGACAGGTTCTAGATCTACTCAGCCTTTTTTTCCCTTGTGTGGTTCTCCAGCCCATTCTGCCTCCAGCAGAAAGAAAGGATAGTTAGTGATGCAGTTAGTAATCCTTCCAATTCTGACAACCCTTTTTAATTTTTCATAGATTATAGTAATAGACTTGTGAGTTGAGGTGCTGCAGTTCGATAAGGGGAAAGACATTTCAGTTTTTCTGATCCTCTTAGCGGTCTTCTGGATTCAGCAGACAGCACTAGTTCAGTAAATGTATATTTACTTCAGTAAATGTATACAAGAGAGAAGTAAAGGAGAGAGTGGGAAGTCCTGGACTGTTCCTCTCCTGGAATTTGCTTTCATTCCTCCTGTTCCTTATCATAGCAGCCAGAACTTCTAGAAGTGTCCCTCACTCTAGAGGGTGGAGAAAGACAAGAAAAGATGAGCCTTTGTGCTGGACAATGAGAGGAGCCCCAAGGGGAAACAGGGGCTAGAAAACTGAGGCAGGGGTTAGGCCAATAAAATCCAAAAGGGGTTTAATGAAGAAAAGCAGCAAACTGAGTAGTTTGAGAGAAGCGTTGATGAAAGATTTGGAGGTCAGTCCTGCTTATTCAATGGGGTTGTTGTCACTTGTAAGCAAGAGTAGGAGAGAAGAAATATCAAGTTCAATGAGAGAATAAAGTAACTTTTTAATAAAATGCGGTTTGTGTGGATCTTAAAAATGGCTTTTGGATCAGACTTGCTGGGGTTTTTTGATGGTGTGCAGTTGGGAGAGATGGATAAGGGCGCTGGAGCCACAGTCTTGTGGCACCGTGTGTCAGTTCCCTGTTCTGATACACGCACACCCCTTCAGTGTCATCACAGACCTTTTTTCCTGTTAGCTTTACTCCCTACTTTCAAAACTCCTTTCTGAGTGATTGTATAGTCAATACCCTAAGATACAGTTTGCCAGAATTGCTCTGTGACCTTTACTTCTCCTGAGGAATGATTCTTATTTTTTGTGGCGATTTTTGTTTTCTTTGTCGGTGAACGGGAGGCTTTGAGCACAATTTAATTATGCTAGAAGTGAATAATTGCTACGGTCCAGCTAAAAGGCAACTAGTGCCTCTTTGAATGTGAAGCCTGCTATCCCAGCTAAGAAGTAAGGAAGAAAAATTATTATTTATATGTGTGTGTCAATCACTTTCTAGCATATGTGCGCGCGCGTGCACTTTGCTTGAATGGTGATATAACTTCAGGGGTAATTCTGGGGAGATTTTTGCTTTCTCTTCAGAGCAATTCTCTGAAGAATTTTTCAAATTGGTTCTCATTCCCCTTATTTGCATTCCATGCAAGTGTAATAAGAGTTCGACAGGATGGGACAAACAGTCTTTTATAAACAAATACTAAATGCCAGTCTGAATTTTGTAGTTACACATATTTCATGATATCTAGATTTAGACTAGTCTTCAGAACAGCAGGAAAGGAAAACAGTTATAGTATTATGTCTAGGGCTTTTAGAAATTTGGCTTACCTCTTCCTGTTAGAATAAAACCTCTCTTCCTGTTTTGAGCAACAGTTATAGAAACTAGTTTCAGAGACTGTGTTTGTAAAAATTCTTCAGCAGACACTTAACTCTTAACTTCATTGGTTGTCACACTCCTCAGTTATCACACATTATCTGAAATGACCACTGGTCTCTAGAACTGAGCAATGTGCTGGCTCTGGAGAGACAACAGCAAAGACTCAAGTCTACTCAAATAACACTTTTAAACTATGAAGAACAATGTCTTCATTTGCTGCTGATGTTCAGGAAACTAAAACAAATAGTGAAGTATAAGCAATACTTCAGTACCAGGGGGCGAGGGGATGGGGCTTTTTTGCATTTTAGTTTTTTCCAGTTGTTAGTTCAGACAGTGCAATTAGTAATGCAGTTAAGTCATGGAAGACCATCAAGTTAAAAAGACCTATGCTTGTTTTTGCAGCACAGCTATCAGGAAGCTGTAATCTCATAGCTTTGACGTGTGTGGGAAGTATATACGTGTATATACAGTGACTAATAGGAAGAGCATTGTTTTCTCAATGTCAGAAGCATCTGAGACATCTGCATGCAAAATAATATTTTTCTCATTGATAGTCATGTCTCAGAAGCCCAAAATTGTCCGGATATGTTCTTTAAAATATGACCTCTTGTTAAGAAAGTCCTCATTACTTACTGTTGTCTCAGAAGCTTGGTTCATTCTTTTTTAAAGGAATCCATTCCTTCTGAAGTAATAATGTTTCTTCCTGAAAATGAAACCTGAGTTAAGTCTCTGTTATGTTAAGATACTTTAATAAGGAAGATGTGTTTATATATATCATATATACTACTATGCATATAATGTGTGTATGCTCCATGTCATTCCTCAATGCTACATCTATCTGTCTCTGAACTACCACCTCTGCTCTCCAGAGATTAAAGAAAGAGAAATCACTGATTAAGAGAGAGTGGATGTTAGGTTCCCTTTTCCTGCCAGTCAGTCACCAGTATAATCCATCACTGAAGTTTGTGTGGAGATTGTGCATGTGTTATGCTTTAGAGAATGTCTCCCAGACAAGTTGTCATTGTAACTTCCAAAATGGTGTAAAACCATGAGAAAAAGGATTTCTTCAAGGATAGGTTAAATTTCTGCTCTCTTGAGTTCTTTCAGCAGATCTAAATTATACTTGTGGTGTATCCTGATTTGGTATTAAGAAAACCTGGAAGGAGGAAAGGTATTTAATCACAAGTAGATTTTTAAATATGCAACAAATATAGAAAAGAGGCAGTTTGCAAGATAGGAAATACTGACGTTCTGCTTTACCTTTTATCAGGCTGGAATGAAATACAGAAACCTGATTTTGAAACCTGGGGGATCTTTGGATGGGATGGATATGCTACAAAACTTCTTGGAGCGTAAACCAAGCCAGAGAGCTTTTCTACTGAGTAAGGGATTATGTGTTCAGTAAAATTATGGTTCCTTTGTAATGGCATATCGGTATGGAATGAGCTGGAAATGTCAGTGTATTTCACATCTTAACTATGTATGACTTCTGGGGAAATTGAGTCACTTTTTGATGATTTTTTAAATTGTATAAATAAAAATGTAATTTTTTAAAATTACATAGGAGTACAAAACTCAACACATCAGGGAAAAAATTCTGAGATGTGCAGAAGCTGAGGAATTTGGATGGTAACTTTTTTTAATTGTTACGAAATAATGCTAGTCAGCATGGGGAGTTGATGCCATGTTTCTCTTAATAAATGCACTTAAGCTATGTCTTGTGAATGAATTTAAAAACTGGAAGGGGATAAAATGACACTACCAGCAATAAAAGAAACTGATTCATTCTTATTCTGTATTCTTCTATTGTCTTGATGGCTCAAAAATGTCTTTGATGGAGGGGGAGTGTGTTTGATTTCATCATGGTTTGGGTTCGGTCTAGCTTCCTGACAAATCTCAAGACTAAGAACCTGCCCCAGACGGCTTTACAGCAGACACTTGTGTGATACTTTTAGACTTCATTCTGATGCATGTTAAATTCTTGTATCATTTATATTTATACAGTATAACTAAAAAGACAAAAAACTCTACCACGTCAACTACCATTTTCTTCCTTTTTTTGAGGAAAAACAGCCAAAATCTATGACCTTGGCAGTTTTTCCACCACTACTTTTGGGTTTTTTGATGGTGACAGATCAGGTCTTTGTTTTCCAAATTAGATCAACACCAGCACTAAAAATTTATACTCAAACAATTATAATCGTTTCAGTTGGTTTGTGAGGTATTTTGAGACATGTATAAGGAAGGCAGGGAAGAAGATGTCCCCAGTGGGAAGGGTAATAGTAAATCCAGGATCTTCCTAGTCCTTTCCAGTGTGGCATGCACAGGTACTACAAAAAAAACTTCATAGATTTAATCGTTTCAGCTATGGGAGTGTGAAAGTGATTGAGGAATTATTTTGCAGTTTATTTGCAAGATCAGGAAAAATGAGTCTTGCAAGCCAATTCTATGCCACCCAAATAAAACTGTGAATCCAAATGCACTTTTGTTGTCTTTAAATATCATACCTTACTTTGGTTTTAGTATTACAACTTGTATATGAACAAACTTTAATTTTGATTACTAACTATTACATTTTAAACATTTGAACCATAGCTGTAACTGTGCCTGGTCAACTCAAAAGACTTCCTGTTTTTCTGTCAAAAGAAAACTGAAAGCATTCACTTTGGGACAAATCTTTCCCCCGGTAAGGGGAAGAACCCACAATTGTGAATGTTCAGTTGAAACCGTATTTCTATGTCTTTTTCCTTTAAAGCATTTAAATTTTGGGGAGCGGAGGAGAGTGGGGTGGGAAGGAGCTTAGTTGGGTTTTGACATGGAAAATTTGACAGGACATATTTTTCAACCACACTAGTTAGAGATGTGAGGAAAAGTAAATATTTGTAGCTAAACGTGCTAACTATGTAGTCTTACCGGAACACATAATTAAGTCAATTGTAACTATCATAGTCAGTTACAGTTTTAGACCCTAGTTCTGCTGGGTCACGAAAATGCAATACATGAAAGTCACATATATGAGAACATTCAGAACAGCTGCAAAGGAAAAATGAGGAAACTGATGGATGCAAGATTATCCTAAAACCTGTGAATTTTGCCTAGACTAATTTCCCTTGCATTCTGACTGGATTTTGAAGTATTTTCCTTTCTTCTTAGAGGTATTTAAATTCTTGTGATCCTATCTTATCTAAGGTTTTTTCCTTTCACACTGTAATGATAAGCTCTGATGAACAAAAATGCTGTGAAAAATATACTAAGTGATACTTTCCAAAAATGAATCTACAAGTCTAAGCAATGGTACCTTTGCTAAGAAGCAAAATGCAGTTTTTATTTTACATCTGGTAGGCATATTTCCACATGAGGGAGACCTTTCTCTGCATAAACCAGCAGTCTCAGATCAAGGTAGATAATTGCAAGGTAGTAATTATAAACAAAAATATGTGATGATAGAAAGTTATGTGATTATTTAAAAGTTAGATTTAGGACAGTACTGATGCTAATGATGATAATTTAATTGACTTACTTATTTTCATATTCTTTAGAGTGTGTGTTATAGAGTATATAGGAATTAAGGTCCTGAAGTGCAGGAGAATGTCTGATATTTATATGTATGTGAAAATGCCTATATGATGTACAACTATGTCAGCATTAGCTGGATATCCATGTGTGTGGGGAGGAGAAAAACATAGACCACATTGTGACTATAAATGAAAGTATTCTATACCTGTATTCCATACAGGTATTCTATACCTGTATAGAATATATACACATATTCTATATATGAATATATATATGAATATAGAATATACAGGTATTCTATACCTGTCCCAAAGAATAGGATTTCTTGTAATTTGTTTTCGTAGAAGCCAATTCCCTCAGTCTGTAATTAAGGCAGTAATTAAGGCAGATGCTCTGACGGCTGAAACTGCACTCAACACAGAAGTCTAATGGGTACCTTCTGAAGTGTTTCTGAAACATCTTAGTGTAGTAATGCATCAAACTTGTCTGCTAATTTTTATATTGGCTTCATGGAGCCTTCAGAATCAAATTCATGTTCATAGTCCTTATTGTAAAGACCTGATCTTGGAATGGATAAGATAATCTGGAGAAAGACATCTTTCCTGTTTTTGCAGCTCTCCCATCGTGGACATGAAACTTTGTCTGTATAGGGGACAACTTACTCTGAGGCTATTCCAAGGCAGCGACATAAAGTCCCCCAAGAAAACAGGGCACTCTACTTCCGCTTTGGAAACATGAGTTAATTGCCTTGACGCTGCACGGAAACAATCATATGCGATCAAACATGCCAAGGGTTAGATGTCTGGCAAAACCCAGCCTATTCCAGGGTTCCTAGACCTATACTTCTATGGAATTACATTTCAAAACAGCAAAAGCCTGTGTTTATTCCTGTTATTTAGGATGAAATTTTTCCTCTGTCAGAAATCCACAGTGGACTGTTGGCTGGACAACAGCTTCCAATGAGAGGCATAGGGTGAGACAGGGGAGTCGGGAGAGGGTGGTGGTGACCACTGGGGAAGTGGATGGCAGGCCACGGCTTTCTCATTCTGCTGCTTCACTGCAAACGAGATGGCCGTGCAGCTGGGTCACAAGACGGGTAGGTGACAGCGTCAGCAGCCCCTGCTGCTTGCTGTGTGACGTGGGCCCAGCGCATAGGCTGTCAAGTCATGTGGTAAAAGCAGCCTGAAGAAAAAGTTTGAACTTTGCTCTCTGAGCTGTGAGGGCTGTCGGTTGTTATGCTGGCTGAATAAAGAGAGCATTAAGATGCAGAGAGTCCACGTTTGTAGAGAGAGGTAGGGGTATTGGCTGTCACTTGAGCTTCTAATACTACTACAGTTGGCTTTCCTGTACAAATAGTTTCTCTGTTGTGTGCAATTACTATAACAATATTGCAGGAAAAAGCTTCATTGCTGATTGTGGTCAGTCAAGTGCTGGCCTTGTTTGACAGCACAAACCCAGTTTTAAGAGATCATCAGACAGCAACTAAATCTAGTGGCTGAGGTCATTTGACGTGGGAGAAGTAATGTTACTGCAACAAGAAGTGAGTCGCAAGGCTCCAAGGATCTCAGTTTCCTCTCTATAAAATGGAAAAATTTCCAAATAACCCTCAGAGGTAGAGGAAGGTAATTGAGTTAAACGGAGACTCCTGGAGGGGTTTTCCAGGAGTGTAGGGCTCCAGGTTGTATAGCAACTGGTTACTGACAGGGATTAGAGAGGCTAGGCGTGGAGAGGTTATGTGGTAGAACAAGTCAAAGGAAAACATAGGAGGGCAGTAAGTGGAAGGAGGAAGTGGGAGAAGTGTGTTTTGACAGTAGCTATAGAAGGGTTGGAGTGGATGTCAGGCAGGTAGCAGGAAAAAGACAGTAGCTTAATGCATACTGATGTATGAAAGGCTACTGAATGCTTTTCATTGTTTTATGAATTAGAAATAAGACATGCTTGTGGACGAATAGATTTCTTATCTTTTTATTTGCATGCCATAGAACATGAGATTGTGCTTGAATACTCGTGCTTCTTCCTGACATCTGGAGATTATTTTTTGTTTCACCACTATTTTCTTCACGTATTTTAAATAATTTTTTCCCATGGTGGAAGGAAAAAAGTATCATGTTAGGGGGAAGGTTCAGTTTGTGGGGCCTATGCTGGAAATTCTGTATAGGTAATCATCATTAGCCATTTTAAAAAGTGTAGATGATACAAAAGGCATGGTACCAAACAACAATCAATCTGTTTTAGACTTGATTAGGATAGGTAAAGACAAATTAATTAAATTAATTGGAAGTTAGTGGTTGCCTAGAAACCAATAATCATGACCTAATTTTGTTCGGTATTGAATAACAGAGGATAGACTCAACCAATACTTGCTTGCACTGTACTCCTGATTAATTAAAAAGGCTAAAGATATCAGTGCTAAAAGAACCAATGAGTGAAAATATTGGAAGAAAAATTGTGAGTGAGAAGTAGTATGTCTGTAAAATTCCTTTGGCCAAAATCCCCAAAATTTCAAAACTTGAAATTTTTTGAGAACAATTCTGGCTAAGAACCAAGCTGTTTACCAGTAAAGACAGCAATTAAAAATAAACAAAACAGAAGTAGGGGCTTAGGAGTTGGAAATAGTAGGAAATGATGAATTGTTAAGTTTTAAAAATTTTAAAGAAGGTTAAGACTGTCGAGAAAAGAAAAAAAATGGATAAAAATATTATAGACAGTGAGATGTGTAACTTAATGTATTAAGAACTAATAATTCTCATTTGTGTTAGAGACCCTGTACTACATGGAAATGCTAACATTTCAAATGACACAAAAGACATTATTTACTTACTGTTTCTCTTCTGCATTTAGAAAGAAGCAATGTGATGTAATCATATCATATGAGAATAGGGTACTTTCCAGTCCATTATTAAGTGAGGAGGATATTAAGCAACACCTACTAAGAATAAACTTTTTCACATGAGTAGCATTGACTAACTTGGACTCTACAAACCTACAAGAATTGGTGGTTGGGGATTTTTTACCAGTGCTGTTGATCTTGGGACACCAGGCATATGCTGTTGTACTAGAACAGTGCTAATGAGTTCCAGTGTTCAAAAAGACCAGTGTGGTGACTGTTGGTTACATAGCTTGAAATCCGTCCTCAGCAAAACAGTGGGAAAGAGTAAATATGGTTCTGTTGCTAAAGAATGAAATAATGAGTGTAATTCATACAGTACAAGTGGTTTTATGAAAAACAAGTTTTGTCAGACAAGCCTGATACCATCATTTATGGCCAGTTCATGCCTGATGCATTTCAGTCAACTTGAGAATTTTTTCAAAAGTGTCTTTTTATATTTCAAGCCTAGTCAAGAAGTAGGAGAATTTTATCCTATTGAAAACCCAAAATTAAGACCCATAAAGATTGCAGGGTTTAAATCAGCTATCTGTAAAATATTAATGAATATAACGCAATTAAACTTAGTATTAATAGCATTTGCCTGTTAGAACGAAATTTTACTTTTATACAAATGAGCTCACATTCTTTACAGGAAAGATGAATCATCAGAAGTTGAGAGGTGGTGTAGGTGTGTCGTATATGTATTGACATTACAGATGTGCTTACGCCCAGGTATGCTCATGCCTTATCTGTTACTGGAGTGACACGCTCGTTCTCTTTCCCACAAGCATGGTAAACCCTAGGAAAGCCCATGGAGCTTCCTGAGCAAGGGAAAGACTGAGCAAGAGTTAATCTGCATATGGACAAAAACCACACCTGAAGATCTTCTGATTTACTGGCAGATTGCCATCTGCTTTTCCTTCAGGTTGTTTTCTGTATGCAGATTTACTCTGCTGGAGACTTTCAGCATTACCCCTATCCTGAAGAAGGAACTTCTGTTCTAGGATGTCTCTCAAGAACTGAACCACAATTTTTTGATAACATGGTGCTTGGTAAAAGCATGGATTGAGTCTAAGCTGGCTGGCTTTCATCTCTCTCATTCCTTAGGGATGGCATTTTTCTTGAGTTTCTTGGTTTGCTTGAGTTCTGATGGAAATTGCTTAAATCACAAATCGGTTTCATTTTAGCACTCCTGTCATACCACCTTCTATCCAGTGCGATAAATTCTCAGTAGAGCTGTACCTAGGAACCTGTCTGCTACGAAGACAGAAAGGGAAGACACCTTCCTAAATGGTATGTTTAGCCTGAATAGAAAGATAACATGGTATCTAGTTTGGAATGCAGTGGGTCAGGTTTTTTAGGAGAAAACTTAAGGGCACTGATGCTGTGGCTTAGGTAAAACATAAATTTGGTGTACAAGGGCAAGCTTGCTGTGGTGAAGGAATGACATGTTATTAAAGTGGTTGTTCCTATCTGTGGCTGTTCCCCACTTTTGTGAAAACAAAATTCAGAAGTCCTTTTGAGATAGGACATGTGGAGAAAAAAAAACACCATGACAACCAACCAAAACTCCCCTTAAAGCAGTCTTTATAGAAAACTAATGGTGAGCACTGAGAAAACACAGAAAACTGGGTAATGAGTTCCAAGACATGATCTAGGGTTGCAGGGAAAGAGGTCTTCTCTTCATTAGATGGAAAGATTTATCTCTACACCAGAGAAAAATCCACTCAGTTTAGTCACGTAAATGCATCTGACGGATTTTCTCCTGGGTAGAAACAGATATAGTATAACCATCCATAGGTTTTAAGGCAAAAAAGGTGGAAAAAGTCTTAGGTGGAAAACCCTGGTCCAGCAAATGCATGTCTGAAACCAGGGACGGTGTTGGGGCATTGTGAATTCTCAAATGATAACAGCTGCCCAAGCTGGAATCATGAGAGTTACCTTTGCTATATAGCATATTATCCTCTTAAGCACCTTGAAATTAGAAGATAAGTAACAAGGATCCAAGAGACCAATTGGTTCTGCAGCAGAAGGGGTGCCATTTCTTGTAGGGTGTACAAAGGTGAGAGGATTCCCTGATTTTGAAAAGGTGACAGAGTAGCTTTGTGTTTTCCAATTTTTTTTGCTTTGAACAGTCCACACCCAAAGCAGAGACAGAGACTGACTATCTCAAAACAAAAAGAGGAAAAGAGGTCATTCAAGCCTCTTTTCAGTGCTTTCTGGGCTGGAGAAGCCTTGGAGAGTAGAGACCTTACTTGCCTAATACACATTTGATTAATATGGGCTCAGTTCTGTAACTTAGTGCATTGTTTGGCAAGCTGCACAGGTGTGACTTCCATGTCACTGTGGAATGATTTGCCAAAGAAATCCCTGATATGTCTGTTAGAGTAACATTTGTTTAGTTATCAACAAAGTTCCTAAAATAGGTATCAAAACTTTTTTATTACTATTCCTGGCCAACATCTGTAGCAAAAATCAGTGCCTCTCTAGATTATTTCCTCATGATAACAAAGATGGTTCAATTGCTGATATAATTTTCCTGTTACTTAATTTTGTACAACATTAATTAAAATGGAAAGTTGCATCAAAAGTGTAAAGTACTGCTGGCTTCATTAAAAAGAAGGTAATTTTGGTTTTGTGCAGAAGCATTATGGTAAGAAGACAGAATTGAACATAAAAATAAAGGATAATAAATTTAGGCAATAGCAGATATGGAATTTTCACAAGCAGATGATGTAAGAGATGTAAGAGAATAAATCTCTCAATCATTTCTAGTGCCGAGTGACTCACTCAGGATTTTATCCCAGAGCTTAGCATCTAACTGGTATGACGATACCTAATTTTGAGGAATAACACATTTTATACTGCCTTTTTCTCTTCTGATTTAGGTTAGTTATCGACAAAGGAGAAATTTTGGCTGAGGAGGGTCGTTCAGTATAAAACAAATAATGAATTTATTTGTAAAATATTGCTGCATGTCATAGAAATAAAAATCAACAAGATGTCTAAGAAAATAACAGAGACTTAATTTTCTTTTAAAGAATCAATGAAAAAGAATTGCTTTAGTTCAAGAGAAAATACAAGAGAGTATCGTTTTGTTCTTGACATTTAATTAGATTTGGCTGTTGCACAGTTTTATCAATAATTGGATAATATGAGTTCATGTTCGTGAATTCTGAAATGATTCCTCCAGAGTTAGAAAGCGTTCTGAATGTGACTTGAAAATTGGTACCTCAGTGTAAGCAACAGCACACCTTTGAATAATACAGGATTCTTCTGGTATGTCTTTAGTGCATCTAAAAGAGCCTTCAGAGTGGAGAGTCATTTAAAGTAACATTTCCATACTTACTTTTAATCAGGTTGTCATTAGAGAGAGAACCTGGATCTTCTTAAATTGCAAATACAGGTTGAGCATGAAGGTTACAAGTTCCCCTCATGTCCTTTCACAGACATTGGCTTTGGCCAGTTGGTAGCAGTTATGCCTCTGTGAAGCCTCTTTACGTCTGTTGTGGCTACTTCCACCTCGAGGTGCTTTATGTTTGTTTGTAAGTTTGTTTGTTTGTTTGTTTGTAAGTTTATGTTTGTCCATTCTGCTGGCAGAAGAGGAGGGAATGAATATAAATAACCACTTGCCTTTTCCCCAAGCACAAAGTGCAAGTCCTACGTGTGTAACCTGTATTTATTAACAGCATTTTATGGCTGCGTGTTAAAATGCAGAGCCCAAGGTTCGTTATTTATGTGAAGGTGATTTTCAGAGGATGAGGAACTACTGAGCTCAATGAGAGCCATTGTTAAGGGAGCTGCAAAATCATACTATGGTAACTTGCCTAACATCTAAAAATTTTTTTCCTCCTCTTACTGACCATTTTTTGTCTAAAGCATTTTATGGAACGGATAACAATAATGTAAATACCTCTCTTTACATATAAAAAAGTGAAACCTAGAGAAGGTGAGTATTTTGGCAAATGTTAAGGAATGAGTCTCTCAGGTTTGAAAATGTAAGCAAGGATGCCTGTCTCCCTAGGCCTTGCTTACAGGGAATGATGGCATCTCTGTTTCCGTTAGAGAACCTGTATTCAAATGCTGTAAAGGATTTAACTGGGGGAGAGGAGAGGGAAGAGAGGAATAACATTCAGCTAGAAAAGTAGAGGATTTGGTATGATTGCAGGAGATGTGAATAGGAACATGGAGAAACCAGTAGCATGATGACAAAAATTGCCCTTCACTGGAAGAAGTGTATAGGTATAACTTTTCACCAGAAAACACAAATATGAACACATCATTTATTATGTAGCCAAAAATATAAAAATTAAGGGTCAGTATTTAGTATTCATTATATAAAGAGGCATATAAAGTACTCAACTAATTTTCATGTAGGGGAGGCAACAATATTCCAGATTCTTTTTTGCTGACTGGTACAATTTCAGTGACTAAGATGCCCAAACAGAATTGCTGTGGAAATAATGATTTACTGTACATACTCTCTGCCTGATTCAACACGCACAACATGTGTTCAAGTCCACCCCTACTTTGAGAGCACTTGAACAAATGCTCTGCTGATTAGAGAGCCTTAAATTCTAAGCCTTGTAATTCATTGCTTTTGGCACTGAATTTTCCTATAATGAAGAAGCTGGTGAGCCTGGTGAGGAGAGTCAGGGCACTAGAGACACTAATGTTGGTAGTTTCACAGACCTTAGGTGCTGGTGCTGTCATGGTTGCTGGTGAGGGACTAGGTCATTGGTTTCAGAAAAAAAAAGTAGTCACTGGAATGGAGAGCAATACCTGTTTCAAATATATTTCACAAGGACACAGTGATTAAGTTACCCTAGGACGCACAGGGCACAAAGTACATTTAGTTTTTAATTATATATGCACAGTCCACTGAGAACATAAAGGACATAACAGATACTATCTCGATAATCTTTTCTACAGCACTGATTTATGTGCAACAACTTACTGTAGCTCACAATCTACAGTTTGTGCCTTAGATTTAAGATCCAGAGAAGTTGTTTGGTGGGTCCCCTTGCAGATTGCTCCTTCTGCCTTAGCATCAGGGAGCTCCCTCCCACCTCCTTATCTGCTGCCAGGAAACGGGTCACTGAGAGCAGGGGAGGGACAGGCTGCACTTCCAGGGTTCTGCTGGTTTATCTTGCTGTAGCTTGAGCTGGCTGGTGGCTGCTATTACAGTCTGCCCAGCTGCAGCCCTGCGGTGGTGGCCTGGAGGCAACTCTCCCATGGGATAAAACGACTCGTTTGCAGTTGAGCCTACGCTCAGAGCGGTGGGAGACTCAAGCATTTCAAGTCATTTCAGAGATATTTTTTTTTTTAGGTATACAACCTCAGCAGGTTTTTACTGAGCTGCACGTTCTTAGAAGTATATGACCTGGGTAAATGTTGGCATATCTTCAAGAGAATAGCAAAAACGACATTTCAAATATTCAAAAATTTCAAATATTTGCTCTAAAGCGTAGATAGCAGGTGGTTTTAATTATTGAAATAATTTGTATGATAACTTGCTTTGATTTTAGAAGCAGCCAAAATAATTCTACTGGAATTTTCCTCATCAAAAGCAGCCTGGGGAGCATATGCAGCACAGGGAGTTTCACCTCTAACAGTTACAGTCTGTCAAATTTAAAAGCAATTGAAAACAGGTTATCATAATAGGAAGTGTTGGGCAACTTAAATTGCAGGCATGTCTATGAGCCCAAACTATAATTTACCACATGTAGAAAGTAACTTGGAAGTGTAAGATAATAATCTGTAAAACCAGGTGGAGAAGGAGTTTCTTGATATGGTTTGTCAGAGTTGGTACTGGTTAAAGCATCTTAAAATTTTTAATGTTGACATATATATTTTAATTGGAGCTCTGGATTTCCATCACATGAACTTTTTTTAACAACATATATTTCATCAGTTGTTTTTGTATCATTTTGATTTTTGTCAGTGCTAGTTGGACCTGTAGAAAAATTCCCTAAGACTGACATTTTAGTGAAGAAAATTGATAATGTTTTAACTGAGATGCTTACAGAAACACTACTTTCTATAAAATGCAGAGTTTTTATAGAATAGTCAGCTTTCGAGTTAAGTTTTACTCGAACATGCATACAGTGTGTTTTCAGGTGGCTGTTGCATGGAAGTGAATCTTCAGGGATTCACTGATACAGGTCTGCTAAAAGTCAGTGGAGCTATGTTAAGTGAACTGTCTAGTCAGCTTGCATTGGCAGAATAAGTGAACTGTGAGGATCATCAATTATTTAAATGACTGCTGGGGTAACTTTCTGGTGAACTTTAAAAAGAGAAAGTACTGTGTTTTGTGTAAGGGACAGATTTACTTCAGCCACCATATTATTTAGCTGATAAGTGTTAGTACTGCCTCTGGGTTCTCAATTACACCTGAAGTCTCACACTGCAAAGAGCTGTAATGCAAAAGCCTGAAAGACCTAGAGGTAATGAGTCTCAGCTAAGGAAACTCCAAGGCAGTTATTTCAAACAATCGTATGCTCCAAGACTGAATGAAGAAGTTAGGACTGTCTCCCAGAGGTGAACCCGCAGCACAAGACATCAGAGCCAGGATTGGCAGCTGCTGGTGAGAACAGCTACTGGCAAGGCTGCTGCTGCGAGGAGAATGGCCTAGATATCCATGTGGCTTCTCCTCTTCGTCTGACACTGGGAGCCGTGGATAAAAGGATGTCAGGCTGACAGATGCAAATATAGATGTCACGCACTGAGAAAGGAGCACTGTATTTAATGCCAAGGGCAGGAAAGCAACTTGCCAAGTGACAGCAATGTGTACTTCATTGGAAGATGTGTTGAAACGGAAAGTGGGATGACACTTGGGTGAGTAGTAATTATGGGAGTAAACAGGAAGGTGACTGTAATCTTCAATTTCAGAGTTAATCCTTCCTTGATAGTGAAATCTAATATCGTGATGTTTTGACTTTTAAAAGTGGAAACATGACAAGATATCACCAGGAGTATGAACTAGACTAAATGAGATATTAGTAAGAACACATTTTTATAAACAGGACATAAATAAGAGGTTGAGTTTAAAAATATTTATTGCTGTGGGAGGATAGAGAATGGGAATACAACTTTATTGAAACACTTGTTTTGTTTCCAAATTTATAATAAGATCTTTAATCTTATTTGTCCTGGTGTAACGTAAAGTATTCAGATAACATTCTTCAGTTGTTCCAGGGGCACTGAATCATGACAGCTCTGGGTTGTTCAATGTGACTAAAGGAAAGTAGAAATTGTTCTGTTCCTGCCGCCAAAAATCTTGCTGAGATTTTGTTAATGGAATTTGTGGTGCTGAACAAGAATGCCATGCCAAGTTGTCTGCTGCAGGAAGGCAAGTACCCACACTGAGTTATTTCAAAGTATGCTTTCCCAAGTTGGTCACTGCAAATTAAAAATAAATTAATGCTGAAATCTGTGGTCTCTTCTTGCTTGAATGCCTTTAGTAAGTTTGTACCTGGTTTTCGTATTTGTCCAATAGATGTATATTTCAAAATTATTCTTTCAGTTCTTCCTATTTCAGAGGTTAGATAGTTATACTGCTAATTA
The DNA here is from genome assembly GCA_033628505.1 of Tringa tobata. Taxonomy (NCBI): domain Eukaryota; kingdom Metazoa; phylum Chordata; class Aves; order Charadriiformes; family Scolopacidae; genus Tringa; species Tringa tobata. Next base: position 5,208,956 of record JAHREE010000379.1, read on the forward strand.
AACCAAAATAAGATCTTCATATGCTTCACCCAGTGCATGTAATCTTTGAATTTTCAATTACAATTGTATTATAGACCGATGATTCAGTTGTCTGGTTTTACATGATAAGGAGATATATATTTTAGTGGTATCTTTTTAAAAGTCACTTGGGACTGTGTTTTAGTACCACCAGTGCAATTGCTATATAGATTATTTACACTCATTTCATACAGACAGCCTAGGATTATGAACAGTTAAATTTCTGTATTGCCATTGCATTAGCTATTTCAAAAGTGTCACTGAAACAATGATTCTGCCATGCTTCAAAAGTATGGAGATGTTAATAAGCAGCAATTACAAAAGAGTGCATGATCCTGCTCCCATTTTAGTCCATAAGAATTTTACCACAGAAACAGAGGCTGGATAAGACCTTCTGTGTAAAGAAAATCAGTCCTGGTAAGTAGCTTCTTATGCTGTAGTTAAGAAAGCAGCACATAAAGATGCTGCATATCAGCAGCGATTTATGAATACAGGCTTTAATAATATACAAGCCAGATATGCAAATCTGTAATTTTTTGCACACCTGCACGAGATCAGTTTAAGTTGTGAGCTCAGACTCCTTGTGCCTCAGACTTCTCTATCACGAGCCGAACTTCACGTGAGGGCTGAGGGTCCCGAGCAGAGCGCAATGCCAACGCTGCTGCACTTTCCAGAGTCCTAAGTGCCGTGTTTAATGGCAACTTGCAGGGCAATCCTGCAGCCCTGTGCCGTGGAGACGGTCCTGACACAGGCGAGGATCCCATAGGGAAAAGAAGAAAGGAGGTGGTCATGTAATTGAAGACTATATCGTAAGGCACAGTCACCAGTGGGTGTAATTATGGTTGAGCGTAATTATGCACCTCCTGACCTTATGTACCTTAATTATAGCACCTCCTAACTCTTTGAGTTCTTGCCTTGACCCTCAGTCTGGTGTAGCTCTGCTGGCCTACGAAACACACCATGGTTGTATCGGCTGTCTTATTGCTAGAGGCAGTTATGTGGTTCACGTAAGCATCAGTGGGTTTTCTGTATGTGTTTAACTGTTTTAAGCTAGTTAGTGAGGAAATTTGACACTAGGTTTTGAAGACAGTAAAGCTGTTGCCGAGGGCTTTGACTGTCCTGTTTTTCTGGGAAATGAGAGCAATTCAGGAGGGCTCAGGGTAGCAACTAGGGAGCCCAGGAATCCTGGAAGCTTCTAGCAGTCTTTGGAGCGGATAGAGTCAATTTGAAAATTGTCCAAACGGAGAGTTGGAGCAAAACAGGGTGCCCAGCAGCCACAGTACCTCCTGCCGGGGCCACGCGGCACGACGCTTCCCTCCGGCGCTCCCCACCTGGATCCTCCTCACCATTCCTGCCCCTGCCGACCCTCCTCCGGGAGAAAAACCCTCCCACTTCTCTGAAACGAGCCATGATAAAGTGTGTGTGTTTCACGTGCGCACGTCTCAAGGGCTCTCTGTTGGAAGGAAGCTGCCCAGCCTGTTAGGTCTATGTCGTCATGGTGAAAGCAGAGAAGTGTTCCACCCACAGCGATGTTTTGCCCTTAATGGAAGAAATTAGCCTAACCCTCACACTCATTTGAAAACACTTAACAGCAGTAGGCAGGGAGACAGACTATGACAAATGCATCTGGATGATATAATCTTTCGTCTCAACAGTATTTTGATGAAGAATAGCAGCAACTTTGGATTTCAGTGCCTTTAAGAAATATTCCTGAACTGAAAAAGTAAGAGAAAATTATTTGTCTCCTTAAAGGGCCCTGAAAATCCAGATGCATGAGAAACAGCTCTACAACAACACATAGCTTAAAGCAAAACCCCCCAGTATTTATCTAAAAAAGTGAAAGATCACCTGGTGCTGTTGAATCTTGCTACCTTCTGATGGGGTGGTGGGAGGGGAAGGCACAAAGAAGCTTTATTTCCTCTGCTGTGTGGTGACAGCACCTAAGTAACAAGACACTCCAAAGGAAATAGGTCAGGGAGTGGAGGTGGATCAAGTGAGACTTGCACAGAAGACATCTCCAGGGACATAGCTTCATTTCAGGTGGCTCTACCTGGAACCTGGGTCTATTGCCCAGCCCTGCCCATAGGCAGCCCACAGTCTTGTGTGGCCCTGTTCAAGATGAGCAGAGGCAATTAGTATCAAATTTTGAAAAATCACAATATGTGTTTAGAGATTGTCAAAATCCACTAGTAAACCAAGAAATCTACAGCAGAAGTTTACCTTGCCCTAACTTCTGTGTAAAAAAATTCAGTCCTGGTAAGTAGCTTCTTTTTTACCTTGCTTCCTTGCCCTAACTTTCTTCAGAGCATTTGTTGGTTTATTCCGAGAGTGTCTCTCTCAGCTAAATAGCTGCAGCCGAAACTCTGAAAGCTGTATCCAGACAAATGTTAATGCTGTTAGAAGTAGTAATGGTTATGTGTCCTCAGACCAAGACTTTGTGCAAGCAGCCACTTCACTGTTCACTGAAGGTGAGTTCTGTATTCAACATAAGTACAAGCAGGCTATTGTGTTTTTAGCCAAGAAGTGTGAAATTATATATCAGAAACTAAAAAGCCCCTTCTGAATCCTGTGTAGATAAAGGAGATGTTGCTGGGAAAGGTGAGAGACCTTTGATGGCTTTTGCAGTGCTGTAGGAAGCCGTGCAGGTCGCCGTGTACTAGCTGATGGGCCTGCTGCCCAGGTGAAAGATTGGTGGTGTGCGTGGGGGCTGGGCAGCGCTGCTCTGACCAGCATTTTGCTGCCTGATGCCTTTCATTCGGATGGTTGCAGTGTAACAAGAAAAACACCGGTACTTAGGTTTGCCAGTACGGCTGCTCTGCAGCAAGTCTGTTGAGGCTTCTTCCTCTCTTGTCTCCAGATTTGTTACTATAATGACTTCTTTCCCCTCCCCCTCTTCTGCAAACTTTATTGAGCCATCACTGGGAGCTTCCCTTCACGTTGGTGCCCTTTCTCTTGACTCTGAATTAATTAAGGGTGAAACTGGAACAGTGACTCACAGCAAAGGAGGAGAGTTTCTTATTAGTAATAAGCAAAGAAGGCCACAAGAACCCACTGTTTCCTGGCCCCAACAATGCCTTCCTTGCTTGTGTCGTTCCCACATTGATCATGCTATCTGATGCCTCTTTAGGCACTAATTGCTGCATTGATGAGTCTGAATCGGTCCGTTTCACTTTTGGGGGGATTTTGGGGAGCCAATCTCCATAAAGGTGAAAGTGCTAATTATATTGGTAATTACTTTAAAGCTCTTATCCTGCTTTTGCCAGTGTCCATTTCCATGGTAACAGGAGCAGGTACAGCAGCATGCAGCCGAGCAGCTCAGCGCTCTTGGCTAGGTCAGCCGCAGACGAAAGATACTACACAAACTGCGCCTTCAGATTTTCCAAGACTCCAGAGACTTTTTTTGCCACAGATGCAACTTAAAATACCAAAAAGCTCTCCTAAAAATGAGGTTCCCTCTTTGTGAGCTGTATAGGCTTTTTTGAAAGCTTTGTTTTTACCCTTAGGTGAGCTGGCAGGTCTTCAAAAGGCTGGGCTGCAGCCAGAGTCCTCAGGGGAAATTCTGTCTGACTCAGCAACTTTTTTTTTTTTTTTCTGCACCCTCCTGGGCTGAGAACAACGGCTTTGCCACTTCCTGACTCTTGGGCCTTGTCTGCTAGGAAAATTTCAAAGAAGACATTCCCACCAGCGCTTTGAGCGTGTCTGAAATTGCAAACAGATTGTATTTGAGCGGTTTATGTCACTGACCTACACTCAGTGTTAGACTTACTTAGGCTGCCATCAGCCGCAGCAACTTCCTCGTTATTCAGGCTTTTAGCACGTAAATGTGGTATTTCCCCACATGTTGTAAACACGAATCATTCACGTTTTCTCTCCGAAGCAGCAACGATTCCAGACTGTTGTGGCTGGTTATTCACACGCTCAGCAAAGCCAAGCGTGACATTTCCGTGCTCTGGAGTGAAAGTTCTGAGGTAATCTGAGCGGAGTCGAGAGCGAGAGAAAACCATAAGGTATCCAACTTTCCGCCTGGGTGAGCTTCAGAGCTCAAAACAAGCTCCAGCAAGAGCACTTCAACAGGGAGAGCAAAATGTTCAGTTTTACAGACAGGTGCCTCCATAGAGAGTTTTTTTAAAAATTAATAATGCAATAAGGTTCATAAGGATTCTGTAGTATTGATCCTTCTCCCGTGCTTCTGGAAATATTAACATCTAGAAATACTATTTTTTTCTGTGATTAGCAGCACTGATACATTTTAAAAGAAGATTCTTTGTTAGCTAATACATTTATTTTTATTTAACCTAAATAAAGTTTATTCAGTTCTGCAACTGGTATTAAATTTCACTCTTGAACAGGTTCTGCTGTCTACAGTGAGATTATACCTATCCTGTTTATTTAAAAGAAGTTGGAATTTAAGGAGGAACTGGATGACCATCCATTCTGAAGATCAGGTCACTTTTAATTATGTATATCAGAATGCAGGACCTTAAATATTTGCATTTGTTTTATTTATTTCCCTTTATTCTTGGCATTGCTTTCTGACACAGGATCAATTTTCTAGTTCTACACATCTGAAATAATCATAGGATCACAGAATGGTTTAGGTTGGAAGGGACCTTAAAGATCATCGAGTTTCAACTCCCCTGCCGTGGGCAAGGACACCTCAAAAGTGTCAAAGTGGATGCTCAAAGCTCCATCCAGCCTGGCCTTGAACACTTCTAGAGATGGGGCATCCACAACTTCTCTGGGCAATGTGAATCAGCTCAGTACAGATACAGCAAAGTGATAACTTTTCATTGAGAAAAATATGCAATTTTCATTCTTACCATTAATATCTGGGCATATTTTATCTTCCCTAATTTCAAGCAAACAAAGATTGATTTAAGTTCATAGGGCTTTTCCATGCTAAGAGATACCTCACAACTTTATAAGCTCTAATGTCCTCTACCCAGTAAAACATTGAATGTACCTGGAAGGGATAAAACTCAAAGTGATGACTCTACCTTTTCTAGAAAATAAAATAAACTGTGGTTTTGGTGGCTAGCAAACTTGGGGGCAGGGGAGGGAGAAAGAATTGTTGATAATAACCTGCAGACAGTGCTGCTGTCATTTCGGTGACAAACATTTCGGTAACCACAACTAGTCCCTGTATTGGGAAGGTACAAGACGTACTCAGGATGTTTGTACTGCAGAGCCTGCCTGCTTTCCTTGGATCCTTCCACCTACTGAAACAAACCATATTATTGAGTATCAAAGTTCTATAGTGTGTTTACATGGAGACAACAGCATGAGGCAAAGACATCTTGTGCCATCCTCTTGTCCTCATTCGGCTTCCTACTATTTTACTAATGTCCTTACACCCGGGGTTAAAGGCCCATCATGTTATTCCTGCTTTTTCTGTGTGGGTTGCACATTAGCTACAGATTCTCTTGTCATGTGTGACATGTCTGTCTGACAAATGTCCCAGCCCTGTGGGAGTTCGACTAAAGCAGAGGAGGTATCTCACTCACTTGTCTCTGTCATAATACTTCTGGGAAGAGAAACGTGGGAAAAGTGATTCTTTATAATAACCTCTGCAGCCTCAAAGACCAAAAGGCTCCACTGCATCTGAGCAGAGCAGCTACAGAGTGTGATGTCCCATCTCCCAAAAACTCAAGAGTGTTCTCCGCAGCTGAAAAACAAGCAGGCTAAGTGAGAGCAGATGATGTTATTTTGTAGCCTGGCAGAGAGATGGCTGTCATCCAAATTTCCCTCACGGAGAAATTTAGCAGAACTTCTGGACCCAGTGTCTAGGGTAAATCAGGGATAGCATACTTGCAGATGTCTATGTGAAGAAATAGCTGAGTTAAAGATGTTTACCCTAATTGGGTTACACAAAAACAACAATGAACTGAAACTGAAAAACTGAAAGAAACGTTCTTCTGAATATACAATAACATACTCTGCTCTTCTGCAGTTGTGTTCTGCAGAGCGGACAAACAATCTGGCATTCAGAGAGGGTGAATCTAACACAGCGATCCTGCAGGCTGCTGGATCCCAGAAATGGACGGTTGGTCTGGTTCATCTGATGCTTAAAATTTATGTGCAGAATGTTTATTAATTCGACTGCCTTAATTCTAAGTCTCTGTGAACTCTTATGAAGCTGAAGTAGAGAGATTGAAGGAAAAAGAGTGGTAAAGCAGGAAGGAGAGGAGAGACAACCATGTAAAAAGCAAATATGTATGTGCTTCCGTGAAGAGCAAAAGCTTACAGGATGGGAGGTGGGAGAAGGTAGGACTTACTTGCCCCAAATTGACAGTTTGGGGAACTGTTTCCACATACTGGCACTTCATTTAAGTCCACTTTGTGGAAAAGAAATGATGAATTCTATTACAACTGATCAGAGATCTGGCTCTGCCCACGCTGCATCTTGCATCCCACTGAAGTGCATTTCCCATGTTTGGATTTGCCTTCATTTGTACCTTCTGGAATGAGTACCTGGAGCTACATTGTGCTGATGACAAAATCATTCACCTGGGCTGCTTCTGCCCTTGAGTTTGTCCCCACATAATTTTGTTTATTCCCTTCGTACTTCCTCGCCCGTGTGGCTTTTTGTACCTTTTAGAGGAAGCTGTGCAGCCACCTGCTCTTATTGGCAGGCCTAATTGGCAAAATATGTGTTTCTGTTAGGCCTGAGGCTGGCTTACAGGGAAGAAAACGGCAAAACACGACCATATTGTGCCCTTCACCACCCCTGAGCAGCGACACACAGCATCACAGGCCTGTGTGAGGCAGGTGGCTTGCCAGAGTCCGTGCAAGGGCTGTGCTGGGAGTTTTGAACGGCGCAAGAAAACACGTATGACCTTTTTTTTTTTTTTTTGCTGTTCTGCCGGTAAACTATTATCATAATGTGTAGATGTCACGAGCCAGCAGGAGTAGAAACTTATCCGGTTTATCAAGCCGAACTGCCTTTTAGTTTGACTTATCTCCTCTCGTTTCCCTGCTAGGTGTAAGCAGCTTGTGGTTCGCCTGGGGCCTTTC
>JAHREE010000379.1:5216375-5234785 GCA_033628505.1 Tringa tobata
GTGGGGGGGGCAGCACGGCGTCTCCACAGTTGGCCAGCAGCTCCGGAGGATTCATTCCTCAGATCCCAGAAGCTGAAGGTATGTTCAGAAGGCATGTTCAGAAACAGCCCAGCTGTTTCTGTGGCCGGTCACACTCTGCTGGTCACATGGCAGCGGCCACCAGACAGCCCTGCCGACAGAAGCGGTGGCTGGGCTTGGTCTGACGCCGCGGCCCAGCCCCGTGGCGGGTGAGCGAGCTGCTCCGGCCCGCCACGTTTCCTGCGGCATTTCAGGAGATATTGGCACGGGGCCAAGAAGCGTTCAACGACTTTCATAGGTTCCTCTCACACGACAGCAGCTATTATTTGTGTTACGGCGGCCTACCGAGTGCTGCAGGTAGTCTGTAAGGGAGGTTCCCTCTCCCAGGTTGTGTACCGTCCCAAGCTGGAGGGATTACAGCGGGCCTGCTACGCCTGGCCTGTGGGATCACAGCTTCTAAATCCTAGATCAGCGAATTAACAAGATTATCCTTTCACTCTGAAAACAGTATTGAGGGAGGGAGATTTTGATAACAGCAGGCCACCCAAAAACTAAATTACTTTAAATTGACAGTAACAGTAAAACGTTTAGGTTTTATACCGCATGTATTCTTAATAAGAAAAAAACCCTACAACTCTGATGATAAAGTGTAAAAGTGCCACCTTGATCATCTGATACAGTCACGTATCGGTTGTGAGGCTGTTTGAAAGCTATACTACTGACTTGTCTTTTATTTTTAATAGCTCCCATGACATTATGAATACTTTCATAATTAAAATAACTTGTTCCATGAAAGAGCAAATTTCCTGGTACTTAAATGCACAGTGCTGCCACACTGAAGTCTTCTGCTTTAATGGCATTAGAAGCAGTAGTTTGTCCTGATCAACAACTCTGCTGACGTCCTAGATGCCACTGAGAGCCAGAACAAGTGGATCTTCCATAAACAAGAGTTTTAATGGTCAAGGTTTCTTACAAAGGGTTGGGTGCACGCAGCACTGCAGAGTAGTTCCCGGCATTGGGCACTTAGGCTGGTCTCAGAATTTCTATTATAAACTTTCCTGACGTTTAAGACCTGTCTTTGTAAAGGATTGCCTTACGCACAAGCAGTACTAGATGAAGACGAGCCAAAATAATTAATTGTCTCAGAGGAAAAAAAAGTCACAGTCAAATGTTACAGTTAAAATATAACTTTGGAAAAGAAATCCATAACCCAACAGAGACCTTAGCTGATCTCTCAGGAACATCCAGCTACAAACTTTCTCTAGCTTCTCATGCAGCAGAGGTGGTCTTCCCCTATTCCTTCCCCATCACCACTTTTCCCAACAGATCCATTTCTTTCTTCCTTAGAGTGTTGCCACCTGCATTCTCTATATTTTTTAGGGTTTTCTGAGGATGGAGCAACAGCATGCCCCCCTGGCAACCAGGTTCTTGTAGGTGTAATACAGTAAGTCATAGCATATACATGTTTTTGAGTATCATGGAAATGCCTGTAGGGTCTGTCCTCCATCTGGCTCCTTCCCAGGCACTAGACTCTAACCACAGCAGGGTGACAGAGCTGTCAGGGCAAGCAAGTGCCCAGCCCACTCCCGTCCTTGCCCCAGAACATGGTGGATGGGTATCTGTTAACATCATACAACGGCATACCCTTTGGTACACCGTATGCCTGGTGTGCGCGTTGGGGGGCATATCGTGCCACGTGGGTACTTGTGTACCCTTTGTGGGGCCAAAAGCAGCAGACCCATCATAAGCTGGACATGCATTTGGCATCTGGTGGAGACCATGAAGGGTTTGGTCATGTCAGATTTAAAATCAGCACAGGCCATGGAAGGAACTTTGTCTGTGTGTCCCTCTAGTGCCTCCTTAAAAGGCTCTGTTGGCCTGACCTGGTCTCAGTGTTTCATCTCAGCTCTAGACACTGATTTCTGAGTACAACAGTGGCAGTGCTCAGGACCTGCCAGGACTGCATAGTGTGGCCTCGAGGAGGGAGAGGAAAAAAGATGACCTAATTGTAGATGGGTTTGCTTGAAACTTGTGTGTTAGGAATACGAGTGGTGGAAAAAATACCTTTAACATGTTTGCAGTACTGGATCTGCACTCCCATCAGTATTTGTCACATTGAGAAAGAACATCTGTGCTATTCAGTAAAATTAAATAGTAATAATAACAATCCATCCTAGCCCAGTTCTGTCGTACTGCATTGCTGATTCATTTAGCTTATTAGCATGACTTAAATTTACAGCAAAACTCAGTCAGACAATGAACATGAGGGAAAGCAGAGCCACACTGTGCTGATGGTTAATGGCCATCTCCCAGTGCTACTGTATTCCCAGAGTGAGGAACTCCCACTTTCTCATTAAAATCCATTTTCAGGTGTTTAAATTCACATTTCCGTTGCAGTATTCCATTAATTTCCCCTGATGTTTATAATTTGCCTGTATGTAAACCAGTGTAGGTTGAAATCAGAAATATATAATATCTAGACTGCCTTAGGAATGTCTTTGCTCTGGGAAGAAACTGTGTAGATTTGCAAGTCATCCTCCTGCCCTCAGCACATCACTGCACACGTCGCAGGGTCTGGCTCCGGCAGAGTAGCTGTCAAACGCCAGCCCTCCCCTTGGGCTCTTTCACGCCTCTGTCACTGCCTGTTGGCTCACAAGGAGAATTAATGCCACTTGTGCCCTACGCTGCAGCCCACGCTCAGCCAGGGCCAAATGCAAACCTCACAGCCTGGGTCGGGAGTGAGGAGAAAATGCCTGTCACCTTCCTTTCCCGGAGACACCGGAGGCTCTGCCTGTGCGGTGTCACGGAGTCACTCCCGATCCCGGCAGCCGGGACCCTGCTGCCCGCTCCATCCCCGGAACGCAATTAACCCAGGGTATAAATCATTGTGACGGCTCCTCTTGCTGTTACAAGGCTCTGTGCGTAAAGCCTGCCTGCTCTGGAGCACTGGAAAAGTTTCCCCTTTTTGTTTTTTTCCGCAGGGTGTTTTAGCTTTGGAAACTGTGAATCTACAGAGAAAAGAGTATGCAGATTCTGCTGCTGTAGCCAAGTCTTTGCGCCAAATTTTGTGATAAAGCGTACATACCTTTAAAGCCTCACCTCATTATGCTCATTATAGAACTATTTGCATGGGGAGACTTTGATTCTGCATGACTGGATAAACCTTTGGCACAAAATTTCTTTTCTTCTTTTCCAAACCATTGTTATACATGGTATTAACCCTGAATCTTAAATTACCCTACATATTTGTCTGACAATTCTGTATTGTGTTTTGGTCTAAATAAGCCTTAATGTCAGTCTTTTTTTGCTTTCAGTTCACTTGCTAAATTCTCTCTGCTTGGAAAATGGCATGTGAACACTGGGGAGAAAAGCCTTAGTTATTTTAAGGATATAAGTGATTTAAAATGGAAGATTTTTAGAGCTGAACACATATGCCAGGACCAAAGTTCAGTGGGAATTTTGTAAGATATTACTTTCAGCTATCAAATTAAATTAGGTTAAAATATGTTTCTGAAATTATATAGCACACGGATATACAGTTAAGATTTACAATAAATTCTTACAACAAGAATGTTTAGTAACTGTTAACAAGCATCTTATAGCTGCTTCAGTTCAGCCCATTTTAATTGTATATTCAGACTATAGTGCTTATCTGATTAACTGTTTGCTGACTGCATGTTCATTTTTAGTGCATCCCTTGCCCAAGATCTTTTTCTCCTGAACAGTAACGAAATATACTAGTGGCATGTAATAGTGACATGTAATATAAAGTCCTGGGTGTCTGTCACTGTCTTTTGCTTAATTTCTGAGACCTCTGTAAAAACCTGCTGTTTTTTCCTGGAGGTCAAGTGCAGCATCATTGGTGGAGGCAATGGTGGAAATGATACAATCCCACTTAACAGGCAATTAGAAAAATGGTTTAGAATTAAAATTAGACATAGTGCACAAAGACAGAGGAGTAACAAAAGTAATGGTGATTTGTCTACCTCAGTGCGGCAGTCCTTCCTGAACTGAAGGCTAAGAGAATTAGTAAACATTTAATATATATTTTTCAAGCCAATAAATATTAGAATTTATTTGTAAGTGAGCTTTCAATATATTTAATGGAGCTGAATGATTGAGAAAAAGATTTAGTGTTTGTTTTAAACTTGTGATAATGGCATAGCATAATAACGCTATTCCCTAAAGCATTTTCCACAAGGGATACATGCAATGACAGCCGTGCAGGCTTCAGATTCGGAACACTACTGTATCTGTTTGTCGTAACCTTAAAACCTGGCTTCTTGTGTCCTAACCAGTTCTTTCTAAATAATCTATGAAGTCAGACTACTTATAATTAAAAAAAAAAACCCTGTTACTTGTTCTGCTTTCTTTCTTCTGCTTATCAAAAAAGGAATTCCTGTTCTCGACGTATTACTTAAGTTGCATTAACATACATGCCATGAATCGGCCAATGTGAAAGAATTATCTTTTAATTTCTTCAGATAAAACATTGTTCAAATGGTAAGTTTTCTGGAGAAAAATATTTTACTGGAGAAAATAGCACTGGATCTTGTGTAACAAATCCAACAATGGAGTGGAATTCATTAATTACCTCTGCTTCTTTTAGTACATCATTTAACACCCCTCTCTTCTGAATGATTAGCCTCTATTTTACAGTCAAAATGAATTACACAAAGAACTCTTAACACATGTAATTATAGTTTCACCTTATTATGCTTTTCTTTATTACACTAAAAAAGCACATTCCTTCTCTATCTTAGCCCAAAGAAAATAAGTTCTTTACAATCTAAACATCCATTTTCAGCAAAGAGATCTAAATGATTCTATCTTTTTCCAAGTAGTAACAGGGTTTAGAGATTCTCATTACTTATTGCATAGATTCTTATTATTATAATTCTTAATTTAATTTGAGGTCTAAGTCAGCAGGAAGTTCCCAGCACTAATAGATGCTGCTCAGAAACTCAGAAGCATGGTTTAAATGAGAAAATCCAGCATACCTTTTTCAAAACAAAATCGTAAATGCCGGAAAACCTAAGATAAAATTATTTAAATCTCACATTTGAGATAAAAAGCTAAGTTAATGATAGTTCGAGGCATATTGGTTTTGTGTCTTCTGGATGAAGACTAATATAATATTCATGACAATTATTTATTTTCTAACTGAAATAATTTTTGGAAAATACAAGAATCATCTGATGATTTTTTGTTGGTCAAAGAGTAGGCCAGTCTATCACCTTTCCCGTATGAAGCTGTCTGCTTTGGAGGGGTAGTTATTTCTTAATGAGAGCTGGCTGCCATTTTTAGAAATTTTTTGGAGAACATTTTTAAGAGAAAGAAATGTAGACTTACAATAATAGTCATTCTTTGACCTTTTTTTCTAGTGTATTTAGCAGAACTGGTAGCTTTTAAACTTCTGCCTTTGCCTCTCTTTCCCTATGCTGTCCAGCTGCTGCAGGGCAGCAACTGGTCTCTATATTCAACACATGTAAAACTTTCACCTTTTGTAAATTTGCAGTCTGTACTTCAAACACAAGATTGACCTTATTTAGAAATGCTATCTTTTTACTCAAGCTAGTTTTGTACATTCTGTAAATACACAGACGGGAGGTTTCTATTGTGTTTCTTTACCTGGAAAATAATGGTTGTGTATTGTAGGAAAAAAAAAAAAAAAAGAAAAAAAAAAAAGAAAAAAGGGGACAGGCTATATTTAAGTGTGATTAAATCAAGTTCATTTTTTTTCACTGCTGTGCTTACTTTGTTCTTTTGTAACTGAAATCTGAAATCTGTGCAGAAATATCTGAGTGTGGGAGAGGGAAACAGGAAAGGATTTCTCTGTGTTATTATTCCCAAAACAGCACAAGGAATTCATTTTAACTTATGCCTGTGTTATGTAAATTGCCATCAATGGAAATGTGAAACTTACAAGGCAAATGTAGACTGTTCCAAGTAATTTGGGGATACAGTGTGACTTGTCCACTCTTTTAATATTTTATCAAAAAATTTAACAAGCAGTGGTAGTAAGTCAAAGCAGAGTATGTCTAAAAGATGGATTTTACAATGGTGCCAGCTACATAGCATCAGTAGCCTTTTTCAGAAAGATACTGTTCTTTAAAAGAGGCATACCAGTGAGCTTCAATACATATGAAAATGTTCCATAAAAAACAAGCCAGGAAAAAAAAACCCTCAAACAAAAAGGAATATTTCCACACTTTTTTCTTTAAAAACAACTAGTGAATAAATGTCTCCCTATATACAAAAAAATTATCTAGTCTGTTTAAAGTTTAAGTAATCAAATAGCAAACCTCACATGAACTGAAACTCCATTTTTTACTATCCAGTAATCAAGTAAAGAGAAATGCAAAAAGTATACAAAACATTAAAAATTACAAGTATAACTATCTGTATATACTTAGGAAATGTTTAGAACTTCAGTCAGCTAAAAAGCTGCAAGTTACCTAAAAGAATGTCTGTGAGCAGTATGATTCATTTGGATGCCTCAGCTTTATAATTCCAGCAAATAGAAAGGATATTTAACACCTGATTAGTTAATTTCAAGCATTAGAGAAAAAAATATATCCCAGTTTAATTCTTTAAGCTCTGCATTAGATTAGCAAAGCGTATTCTAAGTATATTTTACTAAATACAAGCAATATATCATTGATTTAGGTGGGTTGTATTTGCTGTACTATGGCACTGGCATGGTGTATTTTTTCTGCATCTGTGATGAGAATTATCAAGTGGAATAAACTAGCAGAGTCCTAGGACCTCCATTGTAACTGCCCTTTTTGTGAGCAAGAAATCCAACCCACATCAGAGGAAGTACTTAGGAATCTTACTTCCTCTAAAACAAATGGAATTAATGCCAAAATAAGTTTATTGGATCTAGGTTCCAGCCTTTTATTCAAAAGTCTCTAATAGATGTTCAGTCTTTAATCCTCAAGTGGCTGTAAAGAACCACAAGGCTCTGGCAGAGCAGTGTAAGGCTGAAAATGGGAAAGTACTGAAATCCTACTCAAATCTCATGCCAGAATTTCCAGAGTCTTGATGTTATGTACGCATTTATTTCATTGAGTGGAGTGTGATATTTGCGTAGGTGTAGGGTTTTCTTTTTGGAGTGCTGGGCTGAGAGTGGATATTTTATTACCTCTCCATCTCCTCTGTCCTCTCCTTTTTCTTCCTTCCTCTCTATCCCTTCATTTACTGATCTTCCTCTCCTTTGTAATCTTCTTGTTAACCACTTCTCCGTTCTCCCAATCCTTTGTCTTTCCATCAGATGGTCACTTCTGCTTTTCAATAAAGTCATGAGAGAAAAAAGCATATCACCTTGAAGAGAGAGAGCAACTGGTTGGTGAAAAGGTGGTATGACTCTTGCCCCTGTGGTAAGAAAATGGACATGGCAGCTTTCGGCCTTGCATGATGTTCACCCTAGTTGCATTTCCCTGCTTACACTGCTGAATGATTTTACAGAGTGCCTGTATTTTCCCAGACATATGTGACTATGCTAATTTGTTCACCTCCTTTAATTTCCTTTTTCAATTACTTCTCTGTTCTCCTAAGGCTTTGAGAAGACCACAGGATATCCTCCTGCTCTATTTGATAAGATTTATTTTCACTTATCTCCTTCATCTCTTTGCATTTGAACATTAATTTGAGAGTACATACCAACCGCTCACATCCATTTCCTCTGTAGGCACCAACAGGTATTACTTCCTAAATACTAATCCTCATGTTTCTCAGTGTCAGCAGCTCCTCCCTACACTGTAGCCTTCTTAAATGAATCTTTATTTGTGTTTCTTTCCTAAAAAATCAGTCCAAAGGTTTTCAGTGTGCTGATCCTTCCTCTACAAGAGAACTAGCATCTGCTTTTTCTTCTTCATTTCCAGAAGCCTTTCCACAAGGCAGCAGGACTGGAATTTGTTAGTACTTTTATCTACTTCACACATAAGAAACTAAAGCAACTGTTGGGACAGCCACATGATATTTGGATGTGGTAGAATTGGCCTCTTTGCCAACTCACTCCACCATGGACCACCTGGACTTACTTTCCACTTCCCAAGGCAGCACTCTTCTTCACTTGGGACCTAAACGCCTCTGTTTTTCACTCTATTTTTCACCCTTCAAAGACCAGTCCTTCTGTGAAGGTCAGCTGAACTATTTCATTCAGCTCCAGGAAGAGAGGAAAGTGTTCAGTATTCAGCAGTGGCTAAACATCCCCCGCTTTTAGTTGCAGTCTCCTAAATACGAGACAGAATGCAGCACTGCACTCCAGGTGATTTCCCTCTTCATGCAATCATAGGAAAAAAGAATTCATACCATGTTTCCTCTATGTGGTGGAAGAGAAGCAGTCTAATCTCCGTTGGAAGGCAGTCACATAATTGGGAAGGCATCACTTTCAATGTTGAAATGAGGGACAAGACAGCTGTAAAATAATAACTTTGGTGTCTTAAATTCATGTTTTATTCCCCTAGGAAATGTTTCAGGTTTCTAATGAAGCTTGGTTATTCAAAATTCCAGTAGCTAATAGTGGCTTGTGCCTCTTATTGGTGAGGGGTGATGGCAGAGAGCTTTGGCTTGTTTGCTGCAGTACTGAAATCTTCAGGAGTTCTCCCTTCTAAGCTCAAGCAGTGAGGGGGAGGTGAGGAAAAAGAAAATGTCTGTAGTGTGGGAGGAGAGCAAGGGAAAGAAAGGAGTGTCTTTCACTGAACAACCAAGAATGAGTAAACTATTATATTTGCTGAGACATCATTATTTTTAACTAGCTCTCAAAACCTCTGGCATGGTCACTGGCTGGAATGTACAAACGAGAGCAACTGAAGCGAGGAGTTAGGAAAAGAAGAGATCTGCCTAGGTGCAGCTGGTACTTAGGAGCAGAGAAATTTAAAATGCCTGCAGCAACACTACAAGTCATACTTCCTCACCTGAGAACTACAAGACTGTTGCCTCTTGTGCAACTTTTCACATGAACATGTTCACATTAACATTCATATTCACATAAATATAACCAGGCAAAACAAGGAGATGATTTACAGGCTGTATTTCTTTCTCAGGATTGCCAGCCCAAGTAGCCCATAAGATGGGCAAATCGAACACCCATCCTGGTACCCTTGGATGCATCCAGCCAACACTCAAGTAAAGTGGTCCTGGCTTTTATGTGAGCCCTCTCCACAACCAGGTATGTCAGCGTCAGAATCCTCCCTGTGTACATTAATGTCAACGCTGTCTGCAACAAACCGGCTTCGGTAAGTCTTTTCATGACAAAATCCAGTCAAGCTTTTTGTAACATACACAGGTGAAAGGAGAATTTCTGGTTATCTACTTCTTGTTCTCCTGCGGTGGATTACAATATTCGATTTGGCATGGTGTTAGAACAGCAAGACAAGTGTGGCAAGTTGTCTGTGGCAGGCAGAGTTAGATGTCGTCTTCGTTTCATCAGGGTCTGATCTCCTGAGCTCTCACATTGCACTGTAGGAGGGGAGCGTTTGTCATGGGGATCCACGAGTGCTCTCTGAAGCTCTGTATCTGATTTTCTGTGGAGCACAGGGATGAAAGGAACTTGCAGTGCTGTGCCGTGACTCTCCAATGTTGTAAGAAGAAAGTAGAATTCATGGGCAAACAGGGGCTTCCTAACTCCTCCAGGATATTCTCAGCTTGTGAAGGCTGGGAAGGCGGTAGCTTAGTAAAACATTATGTGTGTCTCATTTCATAAGCTTCAAATGGGTATATAGGCTTTGTGTTATCTCAACAGCTAGTGTGTACTAAAACTGTATCACATGAAATGAGTGTGTTTCACTGTACACACATTTAGTGTACTTCTGTGACTGTAAACAAACCTTTAGGTCACAGATCTAAAGTCAGGTATACAAAGCTATTTCTATTAACAATCCCAGTGAAGGCAATAAGCTTACTCATGTGAGAAATACCTCTGCATTTGAAAAAGCAGATCCTTATATTTTAAATCTCTGTGGCAGCAGCATGGCTGTTAAATTACCTAACTTTCTGGGACATCACTCTTTTTTTCCAAACTTACGTGTGAGTCACATAGCTTTTGTGTCCACACATGTTTATTGACATTTATTTGCTGTAAAATTAAAAAGCAATTAAACTAACACTATAGGTGTTTTAGGTGTTTATAATGAATGCATAACACTTAGATGTTTGTGCATATATATATATGTCATTATGTCTCATTTATCATAATTCAGATTTAGGCTTTAGAAGATTGATGTGTGTGTGTGCATATAGACATATATCTCCAGAACTCTATTTATTAATGGTTGTATTGAAACATAAACACATGGTTGCACTGCGGGCAAAATAGCTCATATAATAAAAATATATATTTCATGGAAAAGAACTCAACCATACCCTGACAATTTCCTGTTTCTTCAGAGTTTGTGTAAGAAAACATCTGTGCAGATCTAAAATGCTGAACAGCCTGATGAGGACAGTGCCACTTAACGTGAATGTCTTAAAAAGTAGTTTATGAATATTCCCATCTTTGAGGATTTCTCTCCCAAAGGCCTCTTGGTTGTACAGTGGCTTAATTAAAGATGGTTTCTGCCAAAGGTAAAGAAAGAACTGAAAAACAGTACAGTTGTTTCTCTCATTTAATATACAATACTGATACACCTAAATTAGTGGCTTTCAGATGGAGGTGGCTGCTACTTGTAAAGAATTGTGCAAATCAGCAGTGGGGCAAACAAAGTTTGAAAAAATTTTAAAATATGTCTCTCATACCAGTAATAGCAGCCTGTTCATGAGCTATTCATAGAACGGTGTTTGGGAGAACTGTGCCACCAAACATACTCTGTATCTAGAAGATACAAGTCTTTATCACCTGAACTTCTCCACTGACTTCCACTACTAATGCAGTATTTCTTGCCCTTCCTGTACTAGAATATGAACGTCACTTTTCTACATAACATGCTGACAGAAAGTGACAATACAAATTACCCTGCAGAGGAAACCACAGATAACAAACTCTTCAGAAAATCAGCCACCATGCAAAACTCTTTAGAAAAAAGGTCTCCAGAACTGCCCTGAGACGAGCAGGCTCTGTGCTTGAGCTAACCACCCAAATACTACCTGTGAATCAACTAATGCAAAAAAGAAACCCTCACTGACTGTATCTTCTTGTCTATTATGAACTACTGGATGCTGGTATATATACAGAAAGTTGTTAAATAATTACAGAATCTACTAAATCACATCCTTGAAGAGTTCCTCCTAGAGCCCTCTCTTTTCAAACAACACTTCCAGTATTAAACTCACAATCCAAAGTAGATTTCCCCTGTACTAACAAACACTCATTAGAACCAAACCTTGCTGGCACAGCAAATGCAAAATTCATGAATACTGAAGCATTTAACACAATAGATGTTAGTGCCCAAAAGAACTATTAATTTC
Organism: Tringa tobata; assembly: GCA_033628505.1. NCBI lineage: Eukaryota > Metazoa > Chordata > Aves > Charadriiformes > Scolopacidae > Tringa > Tringa tobata. The sequence goes on from JAHREE010000379.1 coordinate 5,227,803, forward strand.
CATGGGTCTTCTTTGTGTATTTTGAAAAATGTGATATATTACACTAAATGCATCACACGCCCTCATGAGAACTATGTGCATGAAACTAATCAGCTATTATTCACTACTATGAAGTCACACAGAAAACTGATCAAGGACAAAACATAGCAAAGGATAGGAGAAATTTTTTTCATAAAGAAAATATTTCATCTCTTGCACAGTCCAGGTCCTCACAGGTGACTTACAAGTCATGTTTGAAAAATAATCCTGGAATCTAAATTCTTAATGGTGCATAAAGCAACTGTGGACCCAGTAGTGACATTGTTTTTAAAGCTTATGGTTTTCTTACCGATTCATCCCTATACATTCATGTTAGTAACTGTTGTCTCTCCAGTGGCTTAATTGACTAAAATAATTTTATTACACTAAGAACAATAATGTCCCACTTGTGTTTAGTTAGGATTTTGCTACTTGTCAGATCTGATTAATGGATGTCAGTCAAGTAAAAAATTTTTTGTTTTCTCCAGTTCTAACAGTTAGTCTTATTAAAGATATCCCCTCTTCTACAAACCTTGTCACATATGTATCACACAGTGAAATAGCCATGGCAACTCTCAAAATGTACGCAAGTGAGATAAACTTTTAATTGAAGCACTTCTCTCCTATCTATACAGCAAATTAAATGGGTAAGGGAGGGAGAGGGAAATAATACAACGAATTTTAACTTCAGCCGAAGACAGACCAAATTGGAAAGCAGTGCCCTACAGTAACAGCAACTCTATTTTCCAGTGAAGGTTTTTGCATTAATTCAATAAGTTTCTGTGCTATCTGCATTTAGATTTAAGTGGATTTATCTCACCAACAGTAAAGAATAAGGCTATTTTCTCCCTTGACGAAAACTTTGCTGTGCAAATTCAAAGGGGTTTTCTCACCAAAGTTGTGTGTCTGTTTAATCGGAATGTATGCTATCTAAGCACAACACTTAAAAATAGTTGAAAGCTCTGCTATGTTGCTAATAGCACTGCTAATCAATCTATGCATTTTGGCAACCTTGGTCTGACAAAGTGAAATATTTACAAGATTTTATTTATAGAAATCATAATAAAGAGTAATTACAGCTCTAGACAAAAGTGCACTTCTCAAAAGACTTGTTAAAGCCACTTTCTCTGTAGAGAGCTTTCGCTTGTTTACGGGCATGGAAATGAGTTAGTACACAACTTCTTCACCTTTGTGTCCTGGAAAGTCACTATTTCCTTACTGATGTACTCATACCTGCCGTGTAAGGCTTGTATTAAAATATCCTTTCAATGGAGGAAACCGGTAGATGAAACCTGTGAATTAAAACATTAAAAATATTATTTTAGTTTTACTGTTTGCAACAATCATACCTTAGGATGGACATAACTGAAAAAAAATGGCTATTTTATATTTTAAAAAGCCACTCTGAAACCATTCTTGCCAAAGGAAAATTAAAAATGTCTATAATGGTTTTCAGTTATGCTAGTCATACAAGTGCAATCTTTTATATTTTGTGTGTTCAAAGGAGAAGGGATAAAATACTTTGAAAGGAGAACATTTCTTAGCACTTAGAACTATATAATTTGTATTTGTCAGGTGGGTAGAAGAAAGGGAAAAAATAACTAAAGAAAGAGAATTTGAAACTTCATAAAGAAGAGAAATGGGGAAGACAAACCAATTATTGTCTAATTGCACTTGAAATTGTATTTCTTATATGATGAAAAAAATCTACAAGTGTTTTAACAGATTCTGCGAAAAAAAAAAGTAATTATTTTCCCCAAACTAAAGTTATCTTTTATTGTAAACTATTTTGCAGATGGAGGACAATTGAAAGGATTGGGTTTTGAACTCTTTTAAAAATGTCCCACAGTAGCTTTTTCACAAATCAAAAACTCTTTACTTAAGGTACAATCTACCAATGTAACAGGCTTAGAGACAGGATAGTTAATGTCACTGGACTGTCTGGATCTCCTTGCTTCATAAAGCTTCGAACATGGTGGTCCGTAAGAAATTCAACATTAAACAGCACTGAGCCAACTCTGAAATCAAGAATTCACATATTGTTAGTCTTTATTTTACACTACTGGGATTATTCACAGGAAATAAGAAGACAAGGGAACAGTAAAAAATTTGTTAAGTGTCTGCATATACAACAGTGTTGCTAAAAATTATTAAGAGATTTATACTGTGGGTGTTATCCCCTTGTAAGAAAAATTAATGGTCCAAATAGAGACATGGAAGCCATAAAATGTAAAAGAAATGCAATTAATCCTACAGTTAGAGAAATGTGGATTTATTTAACGTTTAGCATGATGGGTATCATTATCATAGATGTGCCTATATAAATAATTCTGGAATTATATTTGTGATTACATTTACAGTGTCTATTTACACACCACTTATTCACCAACTTGTTAATCCAGAGCACATTCTCATGGGTTTCCATCAGCTTAAAAAACCAACCTTAATTAATTTAAACAAACTTGCCACAGACATTCTTTCCTACCAGTGGAGAGATAGAGGGGTGACACTTCTCCTACAGGATACAGCACTAATTACTGACGTTGGAAGACCAATATATAGAGCTAGTGTAACTGATATGCTATTGAAAAGGTATTCCAGATCTGATTGGAAGTTGCTACAGTATCCTTTTAGGATTGCTTTTGGACACAAATATCCTCAGCAGCATTCATTGTTACCCTTTTTGGATCTGAGAACCTTACCAAAGGCAGTCCAAAACCACCATGACTGTGAACAGGCAAAATACAGAACACAGGGCTTATTTCAGGCAACTTCATAGCGGGCTCTTTCTGCCAACTTCATGTTTAACTCTTTGTTTAACTCTGCATGTTTAACTCTGCAGTGTGGCCAGAAGGAGCTCTGCAAGACCTTGCAAGCAAAGGACTGATGGTTATGATCTGCAGACGGCCACGTGCTCATGACATGGATGCATTTTCATTCCTTTCCATTTGTTTTGACCAGCACAAGATTTATGTGGGGCCATCAGCTGTCAAAACAGATTCTTAGGCTAAGAGGCTGCAGTATAGCTTAAAGTCAGTGCTAAGGAAACTGTCCAGGAGCAAAGCAGTCCAAATCAGGCAAGTGTGAAGGTGCCTTAACATCACCTTTTTGCCTTTTCTCCTACATGTGAAACGCTGTGCCAAGTGTTCCTCAGTCAGAATTCAGGAGCTCACCCATGGTAACCAAGGAAGAGAAATACAAACAAAAAGTCACAATAAAATGTTTAAAAATAACTCTAAAACATTCCTAACCATTTCTGGAACACAGCATATACAAAATAGGTTGTGGTGTTACAAAGGTTTTCTATTGGTACTTGCATAACACTCCAAAACTTAGTCACACAATACATTTATGTTCATTGCTCTGTTTGATTTTGCTCTTTGAAAAATAATGCAACCAAATATAGAGATAACCTCTGGTGTAATGCAGTATTTAACCAGTATAAATTTGGGATTGTGTCAAATTTAGACTGAGCAGACAGTGCTTAGGTTTTCTTTAAATACAGGAGATAGGCATTATGAATTTAGAAAGTCATAACAATATACTTCTAAGACTTAATTGCCACTGTATGATGTCAGTTTTGTGTTGATTTCACCATCATAAATACAGTGTAAACCAATTGTGAACCAGATCAATTCAGAAAATGTCACAGAAAGGCATTTTGAATGGACCATGTGCAAATTTAAATTACGCAGTATCTAAGATGAACTTCAATATAGGCTTGTTAAATAAAAGATTACTTATTGTTTCTTTATGTCTTTCAGGCAGTTTTTACTTCCAGAAACTATTATTTAATATTTGTATTGTAATGATGTCCAGAAATCCCAATCCAAATCTAGTTAAAATCCACTGTTCAAGTGGCTGCCTGAGCATTTAATGAGCAGAAGCGCTTACCCCGGAGGCCTTTCAATCTAGTTCTTGGAAAAGTGGAAACGCACAAATGTAAGGAACAACAGTAGGAAGAATAGGAAAAGCAGCAACTAAACCCTCTAACCCTGAAAAACTGTGGATACATTGTTCAGACCGTTGAATTCCTGAAAGGGGCAAACATAGAGGTGGCTGTTTCATCGACTGTTCTTTCAGTTTAGCTGCATGTTGTTGCAGTATTTACCAGTGTTCCTGTTCAAATGTAAAAATAGAAATTTGAATGAGAGGAGTTTGGACTTCGTGTCTACTGTGCAATCGTGAGTAAAGAATTTGTTTAAACTTTTAATGGGATCAGTTGCATAGTCCCACTTGAAAGACTCATTATGTAACTCTATATTTTGTGCTTTGTGCACTTAATCTGTAATTATATGGTAACTGGGATACCAACTCTGGGAATTAATGTTGCTGAGGACTCTACTGAAGCTGTAATCTAAATACTGTCTTGATATTTATAGCACTTTTAAATCCCTGGGATAACTCCTGGTATTTTCTTGATTTGTATAGATAATTTTTTTAATTTATATAGATACTTGTGTCTCATCTATGTAAAATGTCATCAGGAGCTGTGGTCTAGCTAGCTATAGTTCCAGCAGACTTCAGCTAGGTTTATATTTTTGATGGCTAACACTGTAAGTTAAATAGTATCTTACACTGAAACAAACATTACAGCTACATTAGATTCACCATGCAAGCCACAGTTGCTATAAAGTTCCCACATCCGTCTATTACCTCGCTGCAGTGATAAATGCATTGAGCCATTTGCAGTAAATATTGCCAAAGAACATTTTCACATTAAAAAATGTTATGATAATTCATGTATAAAAGACGTGCCTTGAAGAGTTCATGATGGAGGACATCAGATACAGAGAGCCTTTCATATTAATTATGATAAGGATACATTACTGGGTATTAGACCGGAATGATCCATTGTTCGCATGAGATAAAAAAAAAAGTAATTTTATTATAGTACCAATGTAGTGCACTATATTGAGAAATTCTAAATCTGTTGTCAGTGCTTTTAACTTGAGGGGCTGAAGTTCTCATACTTGGCCTTAGTCCAAAGCTGACTCATTTGAAGAAAATGGCTTATCTGAACAAGCAGAAATGGAAGTGATTTAATGTTTTGGGAAATACATATTTATAATTTTATTTTTTACAAACTCTGATGGTTATATTTAATTTTGCTTAATTATTTAAATCTAGGCATAGATGTAGTCCCCAAAGACTGTATGCTGTGTAAATATGGTGAGAGTATTCGTACAAAAGTAAAGAAACAATAAGCAAATATTATTACTCTAGCAGAAATGCATGCTTATTTTCTATATCTGGATACAAACTGGATACTCAAACATAAAACTTCCATACACACACAAGAAGTTTTAAGTCAGTAACAGTATTGTTAAACATGGTAGACTTTTATAAATGTGATCATCTGTACATTTTGTTGCTAAAGATTAAACCTTCATCCAAAGCCCCATAAGAAACTGGATGAAGCAAATAGTGATCCTGAACAGGAAATATCCATTGGAGTTACTGGTGAGGATTTAAAGCACTTGCCACTGTTAATTGTATGCTAAAATCAGGGGCAGGCTCATACTAACTTGACATACCATTTTCCTTTGCTGTTCGGTGGCTCAAGTAAGATGGCATTTTTTGGCATTTTGCCGATTTCTCAGTACACAGGTTATCATGATAAACTCTATCCCAGCTAAATTGGTGGCAGTCGCAGTAGAGAAGCCAAGGATTAAACGGGTGTGAAAACAGAACTTCCCCTGTCCTCAGACGTGGTCACTGCAAGAACACAATTCGGGAGCATAAGGTGAACAGCATGTTCACCTCCACCCTGCTGTCAGCTTTGGGCGCCGTTCTGCAGCCGAGCAGAGCTCCAGGCTCCAGGACTGTCAGAATGGCATATTGCGCACACAATGGGTTACCAAAAACCCGGTTCAAACAACCAAGAAAATTAAACCGAGAAACGTTTCCATCGACGTGCTGTTGCGATCCAACATACAGCAGCATTGAAGCTGGCTGCTTTTCAAACGTATTTGTACATGACTGTGTTACAGTAAACAGAATTTCCAGTAACATCTTATTGTCCTGAGGGGGGTAGAAACATTTGAAGAGGAAATAATACAACTGTATCCCAGGGTTTAGGCGAAACAGTGTGACTACCTATGCAGCATTATTTTAATTGCTGTTGCGTGCACCGCTGTCTGGTATAACACATCCAAACACCACGTTTGGGTGGAGGTTGTTGGTTGTCTGTTTCTCAAAACCCAGTCAGGGTATGTTAGGGAGCATGAGGCCCAACGGAGGGTTGGCTCCTAGGATGGCTGTGAACGTCGGGCAGCCAAGGCCTGGTATCTCACCAAATTGCTGCAGCCCTTTGGATGTAAAATGTGCAATTATTAAATTAAGAAGCTGAGCTGCTTATGTCTGAGGAAACGTTTGCCAGGTGGGATTGAATTTGCCCAGGCAACTGGCCCGGCCCTGCAGAGGGAACTGGGGTTCTTTGGCCTGGGCGGGGCTGAGGGGAGACCTTACCACCCTCTACAACTACCTGAAAGGAGGTTGTAGCGAGGTGGGGGTCAGTCTCTTCTCCCAAGTAACAAGTGAGAGGACGAGAGGAAACTTGTGCCAGGGAGGTTTAGGATTGGGCATTAGGGAAAATGTCTTTGAAGAAAGGGCTGGAACAGGCTGTGCAGGGAAGTGGTGGAGTCGCCACTCCTGAGGTATTTAAAATATATGTAGATGAGGCGCTTAGGAACAATGGTTTAGTGAGGTTTTGACAGTGTTAGGTTGGTGGTTGGACTCGATGATCTTAAAGGTCCTTTCCAACCTCGACGACTCCATGATTCTAAGACAAACCACGCCAAAACTGCGGGGCAACACCAGCGACACCCGCACCCCACCGCGGCGGTCTCTCCGGACGGGCCGCACGCTGGGCAGAGGCGAGAGGGTCCATTCCGCCGCCGCAGTACCCGTTCCCTCTGCTCCCCCCGACCCTCCCCCCGCTCCCCTCACAGTTCCCTCAGCCT
>JAHREE010000379.1:5235137-5289821 GCA_033628505.1 Tringa tobata
CTTCTCCTCTTTTCTCCTCTGCCCCCTTCCCCGAGAAGAAAACTCCTTTGGATTTAATATATTTCCGTGGCGTCGGAAGAAACTCCTGCCTGCTGGATCTGGTTTAGACGCTCGACAGACAAGGTAAATGAAATGGAGAAGGCTTGGGGAGCAGCAGCAACAACAACAACAGAAAAATCCTTCCTCTGCTGAAGGGGGTGGGGAAAAAGGAAGGAGTGCACGCTTCGTTTTGATATCCTGTTTTTGGCCTTTATTTTTCTGTGTTTTCCGCCTTCCATAGTTTAGCTGTCCTTTGTGTTTCTCCCCCTCTCGCCGAAATGCCGTTTGCATGAACGTAGTCGCTGTTTTCATGGAGGCTGAGGAGAGAGTCTGGGCAGACCGAAAGTTTTTAAGCTCCTCAGGCACAGAAGTTTCTTTGTTCGGTCGGAGAAGGTATTGAACTGAAACTGCTCGACTCCGTGACTCTGCTGCTTCAGCTCCTTCCCTTCCAAAACGATTGCTAACCCTGAGAGTATAATCAACTTCTCGGGAAATAAGGAAGTCCTAAAGGAGGTAGTATCTTTTATTTAATCGAAAGATCTTGAGCTTGGTGCACCCTGTGTCTGCCGTTTCTTGTTCGTCTGTCACCTTGTTTTCTGGAATATGGTTTAGTGTCTGGCCAGTCTTCTTCAAGATAGCTGTTAAATTTCTTTATAAAAGTGTGCCCTCATGCCCTCCTCCGTAAATGCTGTCGCGATTTCCCCCCTCGATTTCTGCCGCCCCCTCTCTTCCTCCCCTCCGCCCCCTCTCTGTCCTCAAGATGACGAGTTGGACTGCATAGTTTTCAGCTTGTATAGGAGAGGTCTTTATTGCATTTTGATCCTTGCACAAGTTTATCTCAAGAACCTCCATTTAAAAACAAAAACCAACAAAACTCTCAAAAACTAGCTGGTAGTCTGACCTGTTTCTTAAAAGTATGTGCGGTCGAACCTCTGAGTGAATGTAATCTTGTTTGGTTTTGATGACCACTTTCTCCTTTATCGTTTTTGGAAGGATTCCTGTTTGAAGCTGCTGGAGGGGAAACTAAATGCGAAGTTTTGGTGGAAGATTTTGTACTGCTGGTGCTTGTTAAGTTACGCCAACTAGCTAGTTGTGCATAGTGAAAGCAGTATTGCTCACCGCAGATTCATTTCACACGCCTCAAAGAGGCAATTATTGGTTAGTTCTTTCATGAAGGCAAGGAATTTCTTGTTTTGTGAATGTTCAAAATGAGCTAGAAGCTATAGCTCCATGCTTGCTTATTTAAATTTTTGTTCCTGTTTGTCAAACGCAAAAGCAGCTCGTCGCTCAGATAGGATGCGTGTGCTGCAGTCTCTCAAGTGTCTGAGATGTGTTGGTATTTGTGAGGCTTGGACGAAGTAATTTCTATGCAAAATTTTTAATAATCCTAAGTGTGTAATTCTTTAACAGCATCAGGTAAATGTAGTGTTTAAGGAAAAAGTTATTAACCCAACTCCATCGGTTTGATATACTGTGAGGAAATTTTAGCATTTCGCTGAGGTAACGTGGCTTCTATGACTGATAACAAATAAATGATTTGGCTACCAGTTTATAGACTTACCTTTCCAGGCAGCAGTAAGTGTTCTTCTTAGGCGTCAGAAAGGGCTGAACAAAATAAATGGCAGTGAACTTCAGTTTCCTTATATGGCTGATGCTTGGCAGAAAAGCAATGAAGTCTAAATAGAGTAATCCTTTTACAAAGAATGATCACTTTCCAAAGCAGTGTTTCAGTCACGATAATGACTGGAGATTCTTGGGGAGTTGGGGGTGGGAGTGGGGTGGGGAATTGTAGTAATGCATGACAAATTTAGTTGTAAACCGCTATGTTCATAATGGATGTAATTTTGTTTCTTTTCAGACCTTTTGTGTTTCTCATGATGCACTTGATATTTTTCAATGCCATGTAGAAGAATAGATCCTTGTAGTGGAGCCACAACTTTTTACGCTAGTATTTTGTCACCATGGTAGCTATGGATAAGGCCCCTTTTTTATGATGAAAGTGTAATTCAGTACTGCTTACAGCTAATGGTCATATCATAGAATGCCATTCATGTCATTAACATAGTTTAGGAGTTATGAAAGAGTGTATTCTTTCTTGGGATCAACCGTCTCAACTGAAAATCAGTCTGACATCATTATCCATATTATGAATAAAATGGTTTAGGTATACACGTGGTAGGACTTGTTACTTGAAACAACGGTGTCATCGGTGTGTGGTGATGGCTTGGGGAAACATTCTTTTGACCTGGCAGTTTGTTGCTCATTAAATCAAGCTATGTAAACATTGGTATTTTTAAGTAGGTACGCTTGCAATCTGAGAGCTAGAAGTTACAGCATATGGCATGCTATGCAATATGATTGGATAATTATCATATTAGTAAAAATCTGATTAGATTTGCCTTATGAATAAGCTGCCCAGTAGATAATGTTTGGTATAAACATAGTGCTCTATAGGGTATCCATTTGCATATCACATTCATATAGAATTGATGAGGGGGCTCCATGGGGAAAGTATTATTGATGGAAACTTGCATAGTGTATTAAGCTGTTGGTGTAAGAAAGCAGTTTTATGGTTTGTCCTCAGTGGAATTCCTTCAGAGTCTGTAGTCCCAGGCATAAAGAGCCATTCTTGTAACATCAAAGTTAAGGAAAGGCTTGCACATATGTAACGTACGTTGTACATAGCATGTTAGCAGTAGGTTCTAGAAATAGAAGGGGATTGGAGCAAATTCCTCAACTCAGCTTTCCTGTAGGGGTGTAATGAATCACAGGCTGTCTGCTTTGTTTTTGTGTTTTGTTTTTGTCCTTCCTGCTCCCAAGCAAAAAGGAAAATCTTCTAGAGAAAATGTTACGTAAAGATCAAATGGTTGATATGTCATCTTTTCAGCAGATTCTCCTGATAGAATAACCTGGTCTGCTAAAGGGGGGTCTGACATTTCCTCCACATAGAGGAGTTACAATCTAACCTTTTCCATAGTTGAGTTGATGGAAAAGCTACTGTTACGGATAGGTAAATAGTAGACTGTATTCATAAATGAGCATGCAAATGTTGATGGTGACAACTGATGTAGGTAGTTAAAGGTGAATTATTTGGAAAAATGAAGATTTGGAAACAATGTTATTTTACCTTGCCAGGTTTTGACTAAGTAAAACAGTATGTCGGATGACACTTCTCACATCAGAATTAAAGCATTGTAAAACATTGAAGGTAACATGTTTATCAGTTTGTGTAGTAAATAGCCTGTAGACAGCTCAACTTCCCTACTGTCCCCCTTCCTCTCCCCCCCACCCCTCAGTGTTTGTGGTAACGTGTTACATTGCTAGTTTTTTGTCTCTAGAACATCTGCGAAGTCCAACGCACACTTGTGAGATACAGGTTACATCTTCTACAACTTCTAAAAGTTTAACTGATTTTGAGAGTTTTCTTAATGTTCTGAAGGTGTAGGAATGTATTTTTGTTAGTATTGTGGGTAAGTAGTGGTAAACAGTTCTGTGGATACTCACAGAGGATACTCTCGTCCAGTTCTGGGCGAGAAGTCCTTTTTCTTGGTGGGATGAGGGCTTGACAGAGCTTCAAACATGGATTTTCTTCAGTCCTCATAGTTCTCTTCATCTGTTGGGGAGCAGCTGCAGAGTACCACTGCAGTTCCCGACTGTGAAGGAGGCATGCAGAGCCCCCTGTATCAGCACAGCTGGCATGCTCTCTCCTGCTGAGTAAATATTGGTAAATATTAGTGGTCCTAAATAACACTGCCTAGTGTACTTCAGTAATAATTAACTGTTAAGTAATTCTGTTGAGTTTAAGGGGACAAGTGATATAGAGAGAAATTTGACTGCTCTCATGACAAGATGGATATAATTTTTTTAAAAGGATTTTTTATTGTTAAAAGATTACTTTATTGAAATACACCCTTCGTTTCTAATTAAGAATACAATGTTAATCTATTGTCAGTAAAAACTTAATAAATGTTAAGTTTTGAAAGTGAGGATGCTGATTTAGGAGAGATTTATAAACCTTATCTTTTGCCTAAGAAAATGGAAAAAGTTATATTGCCATGGTGGAATTGGAAGTATTTTTGTTATATAGTAGTCTTGGGATAATTCTGCTTTTTCTGCTGCTCTTCCTCATTAGTTACCAGTTCATTTTAGGATACTTGTTTTTCTGATGCTTAGATTTCAATATGGGTATTTGGCTTCTTTCTCTGTTTAGTTTCACCTGTACTTCCCCTGAAGGTGATACAGAAGCATAAAGTTTCAATACTAAATTGCACCCTCCACCGTTAAAAATACACATGACTTTGCGTAACTGAGAAGTAAAGGTAAACAAACCTCTTAATTTGGTCTAAATGAAACCAAACTGAAGTGTACCTAAGTTTGAGAACATCAGCATTGTGACTAGCTTCCCTGGGGTGGTTTAAGCTGAAAAGTAGACTAGTTCTTTCTGTCTCTGTAACTAATTTGTAGATACTTGATACTAAGTAATCATTGTAAATAGGAACAAAAAGTGATTTAAGCAGAGTCTGAGAACAATGTGAACTATCTTGGCTGCCGTGGCTGTCCTGGAAGTTGTAATAATGACTGAAGGTAACCAAGTCTTTGGAGCTTCTTGTGTTTGAAGGCTGTCTGGTTAGGTAGCAAGTGTTGTACACAACTTTGATTAAGGAAGGTGGGGGAATGCCTTGTGCCTTCCTCTGTTCTGTATCCATTTGATGCTTAGGCACAATCTAGACCCTAAAGATTACTTAAGGTAGCAAGGACAACTTCTCTCCCTGTAAGAGTAAAGCTATCAGAAAGGTGGTAAGTGATTCCAAAATGCACAGTTTCAGATACCTAAAACTGAGAAACTATGAACAACATTATATACTCTTGTGTCATTTGTAAATAGAACTATGGTTTCTCAAACTTTTGTTTTATGCTTTTGTATAACTGCATTCTGCAAGCATAAAACTATATTATATATGCAAAGTAAACAACTGCTAAAAGCAAACATTCTTTAAGATTCCCTTATGCAGATACACATTGTGAGAATAATAAGTGGAAGAAACTGTAGATCACCATCTTCAGAGCGATCAGTTTGGAATTCGTTGAGTGCACGATCTCCCTTTGCCTTTCTTCTAAGCAACCGAATTCTCCAAGTTTGTATAGTTCAATATATGCAGTGCTGTGCTTCCTGTCTAGTATACCCTGTTACGAAGTTGGCTGGGGTGGAATGAAGAGAGATACATAGACATGATCCGAGTAATGAATGGTCTGACTGTTCTGGACTATTACACACTTCCAGTGGGAGAGACTGCAGCTATTTGAGTAGAATTTCCTTTCTGGGAACAAACGGGAAGGAAATACTTGTTTTAGGAGTGTTGAGTTTTGTGTTCTCTTGAACTTAAAATTGCACTTCTGAAGTAGGTGGTTGGGGTATAGTTGTCTTCCTGTAAGCTCCTTAGTCCTCAGTGGCTACTTCTTGTATCAGTTGTCTGGGGCTAGCTTTAGGAGTAGAAGAAGCTCTGAAGTGGTTTGAAGTGTTAGTAAAAGTATCGAGTACTCAAAATGGAACACTTAACATTCAATTTTTAATCTGGAATGGGTAGGATCTCCCTCTGAAGTGGCAAGGGCCTTACTCTCCTCTGTGGGGAAAGCTATGGTGTCAATAACTAAATTGAAAATATTTGAAGTTCTGTTAGTATATTAAAGGTAGCTACAGAAGGATGATCTTGGTGTCAGAAGGACTGTGCTTTGAGTTTTCCTGCTGCCTCTGCAGCCTTCTCATCAGTTTTCCAATCTAGTTGGCATGAGAAGTTCCTGTAGCAGCTGTGTAGGGGGCTCCATCTTCCCACACAGTTCTAGAAGGAAAGTTTCATTTCCCTCCTTGATACTCCGACCCATAACATGGGATCTAAGTTTAGTATAGTTGCAGAAATTATTTCTTCAGCTTCCCTTGCACTCCTTTTCCTCAGAGGTTTTCAGTACATAATCTTCCAAAACTTCCAACTCTCCGAAGAAAGGAGAGGGCATAGATGCTTCAAGCTATATTACTACATCTGAACAAATGTCTGAAATGCAGTGCTGGATGCCTGTGAATGTCAGTCACAGGTTCAGTCATCCCAAAATTGCTATAGATGTCATTTTCAGTGTTTGGATGATGGAAAGTGTTTCTTTTCTGACAGACTTCTGGTAGACTGCTAAGGAACTTTTTGGTAACCACTGCTTTTCCCCCAACATGTGACTGTAGTCATCCTGGCATTACTCTCCCTGGGGGGAGAAATGATGGTTTAGGAGATAAACCCAATCGTCAGCAATTTGATCAAGTTACTGCAGGTCTTCTGTCTTTATTTACAGGTAACCCTGAGGATAGGATGTAGGTTTATAGTTGAAACTGGATATCGGAGAACTCTTAAATAATGATGCTAATGCAAATTACTGGCTTTTTTTTCCTCTGTGGAAACGTTATGCTTAATAATCTCTATGTGCTTATGCATGCTTGTGGTTAAAACAAACAAAAAAGCCTTGCTGCAGGAGTTATTTACAAGGTTGAGGCCTGTATTTTCAGTAGAAGTAAACTGAAAGTATGGCAGCCTAGCAGTCTAAATCTTTCATGATTTAAATGCTCTGTAAATGCTGACTTTCTATGGTCATGCTACAGCGTTTAATATGTAGGTGTTGAATGTACTTAGTTTCCACTTTGGCCTATGGGACAGGTATGTATACCTGAAGGAGGAGTTGAACACATAGACAGCTGTTGGTGTGCACTAATATCCTGCTGCTGCTGCTGCGTTTTCTTGCTGTGGCAAATTAGTCTGTGGTGGCCTGGAATGTCAGCTTGGTAGTTAGCTCCTTTCAGGAGATCATATTCATTTTGGGACTTCTGCTCAGATAATCATATGGGATGTTAACCTTGAGCTGCAGGTCATTTAATTTCTGAAGTGCTCTATATTTTTGGGGGGGTTGGCAATAAAGTTCATTACTGAGGGAGAAAATCAAAAAGTTCATGTCATTCTGATTCATAGCTATCCAGCCTTTATACTGTTTATTTCAGTTGTGCTTTGGTAGAATTATACAGGATGATTTATTCTAAGTAATGGAGAATATTCATGAATTATTTAGTAGATCTCCCTCTGGGAGGAATTGCAGACAGAGGGAATAGAGTGTAGAATGCTAAAAAATAACGTTTGGAACAACCCTAGAGTTTTACTTTAAGGTTGCTTTTGTTAGTTCACATACGGGCATTGGGAAACTATTAAAAACCAGTTAACAATTAAGGACACAACTCTAAGTAGGAGGAGGACAAAAAGATGGTTAAACCTGTGTATTTCCATCCTTTCTGGCAATGTGACAGGAAGGGGAAATAAATGGGAACTGAATTTGGAAAGCCATCTGGCTCTGATTCTGATGGGTAAGATCAGAAATGTTGATATGGGGGAGGCAGAAACTGTCAGAGCTTTACTATTTTACTATTCTGTTGTTTAACTATACTGCATCTTAGTTGTGTCTTTTAGGAGACTTTTTTTTTTTTTTCTGAACAATGTTTTGGGAGGGAGGGAGCTTTCTGTGGCTATTAGAAAATCCTGGTTTTCCAGTGCATTATTATTAATCTAAACATTAATCCTTTGGGTCCAGTAGCAGAGATTTAATATAATAAATGAAAATATAGACAGTATAAGTGCTAGAAAAGCAAGATAGACAAAATAGATTTTAATAGACTCAGATGAGAATAATTTACTCTTCTGCTTGTTTTTATCTGGATGTACTCCTCTGTTTTCTGAGGAGCACGCATTTTTATCTTGCTTTACTGAAGCAAAGCAGAAGGGATAAAGATCATGGCATTCCTGTGTGCTTTTTGCAATGCTGCTTTTACTAGAGAAAGACAGTGGAGCAGGCAAACATTTCTGTGGGATTTTCCTGTGGGAAATCTGTGGGATCTGTGGGAGAGGCATTGTCAAGATTTCAAATGTCCTGTAGTCTTTCATTACAATCGTGTTACTGAATTGGTTTTGCAGCAGCAGCCTGCGATGCCTCAAGAGAAAGACTGTGGCCCTGTCAATGGAGCAGGTTAACAGAAAATGTTACAGGATGGGAAAGAAATCTGTCTTTAATCAAGTCTTTTTTCCTGTCCTCTTTCTTACTTCTCCCTTTACACAAAACAACTGATAAAGAACCAAAAAATTGTTCCTTAAACTTTTAAAAGGAGTGCTTACTTTCTCTCAGCTATCCCAAAAGGAATAAGTACCTGCCTGTTTCCACTGAATTCAAATGTGTATTTTCTTATTTCAGATCCATAGATCACTCATCTGTCCATTTGCATTAAATCTTGAAAAATTTTTAAATTTCAGCTTCGGAGGATGAAATACCTACAGAAGAATAACCTTCACTTAAAATCAGAATGTTACTTGTTTTTCCTGAACTTGTATTCACTTGTTTTTAATCTTTGAGAAGTCTGAAGGGAAGTACACATTGGACAATTAAAATTATTTGAAATCACAGTTACAAAATTTTGTGAAATTCCTACATTGTGCTATTGAGTTCCATTTTTCTATTCAGAGAAAAAGAGGCTTACGTGTTAATAGCAAACAGCAAGGCACTGTCCCACTTTTTACTTCAATAGTGTCAAAGTAGTATTGTACCTCTTTTTTTTTTTTCTTTTGCTGAAAAGGACAGGATTTCAGAAGTCAAATAACACTTTAAGCTGAGTTATTATTAAATCAACTTTGAATTCAATTTTGAGGCTATGATTTCCACCGTGATGGGGAGAAAGAATCTCAATGGAAAACTTGTTTTTGATTTTAGAGAGTGACTTATTATCTATGTTGATAACAGCACTTTTAAGATAAACTGTCCTTCAATATAATTGTCTAAATTCCAAGTAATTCTTAAAATTTTTATTGTAAGCAGTAAGCTAGCCTTCTTCCTGATCTAAAGAGGTAAAAATACTTTGGAAACCATTCAAGAATAGCCTTCTGTTAATTTTGTTGTAACAGTTGCTTATCTGATCTCCAAAATGCCTGTTGTAGTAAAATAAAAATAATCTAGCAGCTCTTCTTTTTTCTTTAATCATCATCTGTTGGCTTAGAGTAACACAACACTAAGTAAAGAGAAAAATAATTCAGTACAAAAATATTAGCTTAAACGCTTCATTACTGTGTTGGAGCTGAAAAGAGATTGTAAGTGAGCAAAAATCAATTGCACATTGTGAGGGCAAGGCTGAGTAAATACAGGACAAGAATAACAGTGCTTAGCCACATGGGAGACATGGAGAGTCTTGTTGTTAGAACCATAGTTAATGCAAATAAGAGTGATTTTTGTGCATCACAATTGTAATGCACTAATTGGAAAGGATCAGGATTTATGCATTGGTTGTAAATTGAATGTAAAAGAAAGCAATAGACAGAGGTACATTTCGGGTATAACTTTATTTACCCATGACGATAACTCTTGAAAATGTTGAGAACAATGTTGGGCTGATATGTGTCATAATTATTGTACAACCTAGAGGGAGAAGACACTAAGAATCTGGAAAAAAAATATTTTTTTTATTTGAACTTTTGCTTTTTATAGAAATATTGGCTATTCTTTATCATAGCAGTGAAAAAGCTGTATTAAAGTAAAACTCAACCTCGTTTTAAAACTGCATTGTAAATAAGAACTTACTGTTTTTAGTACTGCATTTTATACTAAACAAATGTAAAAACAAAGCCAAACCGGCTTGCTGAGGTAGGTAACAGAAGACAGAAACACAAGTGTTCTTTAAGGGGAGAGTATTTTAAAGTAAAATGGAAGTCCAGTTGTATATGCTGTTTTTGTAAGTAGTGACTTCCATTAAGGTACTGCATAGTATTTCAAGGGAAGCATCTTTATGTGTACTTTCTGTTAGGATATTTATATTTTTTTTTGAAATCTAACAGTCCCAAAATGGGGAAGGAGTACAAATTTCCACATTCACTGCCCTTTTTTTGAACTCTGGTCTACAAATGTGATTCCACTTGTGTTCCTGTTACACAGGCTGAATCGTGTAACCTGTCTAGATTTGGTGCAGCAGTTTTTCTGGGCAGTTTATCCATCTTGTTAGCTAGAGGGTTTTGAGTGTGGGTTCTTCCTCCTCCTCCCATGCACCCAGCCTCTGCTTGCTTTGTATCTCAAAGGCCTGCTATGTTCTTCTGACTTTGGCTGTTTGATCCATCCTAGTTTTAGCTAGGAATTCTGCCAATTACTTCTTGTGAGGAGTGCATTAGGATCTATTTTTTTTAATATATGGATAACACCAAAATAGTTAATTATACAGGAATCTTCTGATAAGAAATAGTTATTTCCCCCCCACCCCCTTACCCCCCACCCCAGCCTTTTCTGTTTTCCTTTGTGCTTAAGTGTTATGTGTTGCAGATTCCCTGAATTTATCTGCAGGCAATTAGATGGAGAGTGTGGTTAATAGAGAACTTTTATTGTGTATTGAAATACTGCATATTTACAGCAGTGCAGCTTGCTTGTTTAGAAAGCTTTGGTATCTGCTGCAGATGGCTGCACAGTCTAAGGAGTGGCTTCCTGGCTGCATTGTACATGAAGTGCCAAACACGATGAGAGCAGTTTTGTTCTGGAATGCCAAAATACATTGAATCCGTTCAGGAAGCAACATATGTCAAATGAATAAAAATATCCCACTCATTTGAAACAGAATGTGATAGTTATGTTTTTCAATTCTGTTTTCTTTCCTGAATTAAGTGTTAAAAAGGACTTCTTATTATTGAAGATAGTATTAAATAACAATTACTGACTTACTCTTTCAGCATTTTCACTATCATTTTTTTCCCTGTACCCTTTTTTTCTTTTGATTAACGTATGCCATAGATGGAAATTGAAACAAGGAGGCTATCAATGGGGCTGCTGTGTTGGGAAAAGAGCATTATGCTTTTCTTTTTGGATATCTAGGCCTGTGCACAGTATACAGGTTTTCTGGTGTTTTTTGGGCGGGGGTTGTGTGTTTGGTTTTGGTGTGAGGTTTTTTCTTTTCTTTTTTTTTTTTTTTTAAAGGCTGGTAGCTTATGTGTTTCTTTACATCTCTATCACAGTTGTATGTAATTGCTTATTCTGCAGGAAGAAACCACGGTTGATGAAAATAAAAATGATCAGTGGAGGATGTTGCTTCTGCCCAAACTGTCATTTCCAGCAAGTTCTCAGGACAGGAAGTGGGAACATTTACAATTAATACCTACAAATATTGTAGGATTTTATTATGATATATAAATAATCCCAGGGTAGAGCATGCTTTGTTACATATTACTTCCTTGTTTGCAAAGGAGGTGTTAGTCACTTTCATTCCTCCTAGTTGAAATGCAAATATATTAAAAATTGCATTGACAGAAAATCATGTGTTTCTCTAGAAACTGGAATTCCATCTGATCATTTTCTAACATTTTGCATAGATTCTTTTTCTTATCTGAAATAATTCGAAAGTCTTGATTTTATAGCTCTCTTAAACCCAGAGCAATGAAGTATGTATCTTTAAAGTAATTTTGCTTGTCATTTCTGAATCTTGTTTTTCTCTTTTGTTTTTTTTCTTCCACCACAATCATTAGACATAGAGTTAAAAATTAAGTAGTGTGAATTATCTTACATGAGGTTCTTATTATTGTTCTGTCTTGTTTAAGAAGTGATAGGTCCCTAAAAGAGGAGAGAGTGAGGGCAAGTGTTTTCTTTTTGTCACTGTGGAAGGCATGCATTTATTTAAATCAAATATTTAATAATAAGGTAGTTTCATCTGAAGCCTTGCTATAACTAAGACCATAATTCCCATCATTTCTGTGCTTTTAAAAAATGATATTAAGAGAAGCAGAGTTGGAAGCTTGATATATACCTGTCTCCTGGATTTAAAGAGGAGATGCCGGTGTTACTTTTCCTGTTTTAAATTCTACCCTTCCAGTTCCCTGGAATTTTTAGCTGTCCTGTGGTAATGATACCACAAAGTAAGGATGTACTCATCTGCTGAGAGATGAGGCATACAGTCCAAAACAACTTCTGGGGTTGCTTGTTTGTGTCTAGGTCCATACCAACTGGGTTCTCATGTGCTTTCATATTTGTTCTGGCAGCCCAGTTGTCTTCCCTGATTGTGATGTGTGTTAGTTTGTCTTGCCTCAGCCTTCTTTGGGATAGTTATGAGAGAATCTATAGAAGACATGTTCAGGTATACAAGAGCCTCCTCAGCCTTTGTTCTTTTTGTGAAGCGTGGTATTTACCTTAATTCTAGTCACCAAATTTTGTGTGTTATGAGTGAGTAGCGGTCCTGCTAGCTGAAGGGAGGCCTGACCTGCTCAAGCACAATTCATTCCAATGTTTCTACTCATCTGGCCAGATATCAGTGGCTGCAGCACTGTTCTGTAGCTATTGAATTGTAGGAAGTACCAGAAATAGAGCAAAGAAGTGTTCTATCAGGTCTACGTTTTCCTTCTGTCCTTTTGTGTTTCTGAAATGTACTTGCAGTGCATGAGAGCGAGTGTCTGTGGCTGTCTGCCTGCTCCCCCCACCACAGAGGTATCTGTTATTTCTCTAGAATCGGGCTGGGTTTGCTGACTTTTTCAGTGTGAAATATCAAGTTAAAAACTTGTTCCCAGTTTAGTCCTCATCATCACTAAAAATAGGTATTCATTTTCAAATAATCTTAGAAATTAATTCATGCATCTGTGTTCAGGTTGGACTTGCTACTGTCATAGTCTTAATGCAATTCCATAAGGCTTAATCTTCACACAAGGTTGTTTTTTTCTCTTCAGAAGCTGTGAATGGTGGTAAATTGCAGTATATTTGTAACAGTTATAGTTATCTTTTCTCATTGTTTGAATGACTTAAACCTTCATCAAAGCCCTTGCCATTTCTGGTTTTAATAAACTTGTATGCCTATGGAGTCTACTGTATATTTGTCCCTGTTCAGAGTTAATTCAATATTTCCTGCTAACATCTTCCTGTGCTGTTGGTAGCATTACAGAACCAAGTTAATGGATTTATCTTTTTTGTTACCTCTCCATTAAAAAGTTATCTGATTATTATTTTTTTTTTAATTTTTGAAAGGTGCTTTGCAGCTTAATTCTACTCTGTGTGATTTAATTAACCATGACATAATTCCTGTGACTTTTAAAAACATATTGGCTGTTACGCTTCATTTCATCTTGTGGTTTCTGCCTGAATGTGTCCCTTCTCCTTTGGCTTTCCAAGACATTGATACTATTGACTTGGGAACAGACCAGAAGACAGCATCATAGAAGGTTACTTTTTTTTAAATTACAAAAAAAAAAAGTTGTTTCAGTTTCTTCATATCAGGATTTACTGTTAGGTGTATTTTTCAGGTACATGATATAAGTGGCTCTTAGTTAATCAATTAGTAGGAGGGGCAATAGAAAAGGGATTTGCATGAGAAGCTTGTGTGCACTGAAGAGAGACTGTTTTCATCCATACCATTTATTAGACTTGCTTTACATCCAGACACAAATGTTAACAGAAACTGTCTTCTTACATGGACTTCATAAGGCAGAAATAATCTTTCCCCTTAAGATTGCAAGTAGGGTGCATTCTCCTCTAAGTAACGGGCATCATCTGCTATAAAGTGTTATCATCTAGCTATAAAGGATGCTATAGGACGCTTGAGTGCATCTTCTTTACCTTCAGTTACTTTTTAAGAACACTGGAACAGATGAAAGATGTATCTAGATCAGTGGCACTACTGTGTATTTCAGGTCTCAATTTTTCTTTTTTTACGAGTCTGTTCAGTTCAGGTTTTGAATTGCAAGTTGATATTAATTGAATATCTTTCTACAATTTTTTTTAACCCTACTATTATGATTAGCCCAACTGAACAACTGAAACCCTTTATCATGAGCACTTCTTGACAAGGTACCTTCTTGTATTGGTCACTTTGAAATTTAAAAGGGGTTTTTCTTTGCTTAAAATAAAGTAAGTGTAAGTAAATTCTTAACTTAGCGCCTTGGGGATTATGGTTTGTTTTGTATACTTTAGTTTTATTCTCTCAATCCTTGTATAAACGTAAAACATTACTTTGTAGGCAAGTAATTGACTTTTGTTGCAGAAATATGTACAGTGCTTGCTGAGCAAGGTGTCTTGCAGTTAAGAAGACCACATCCTGTAAATATTTCTTTCAGTTATGAACTTGGAGTGTAGAACGTGAACTGCTGACATAGTGACTGTTTGGACCATAACTAATCACTGACCTGAGTATCTTCCCTCCTTCTTAGTTGCCTGGAGGTATTTGGCATGGTTAATTTTTCTTTTTAAAAATTATTCTCCCTTGCTCCCTCCCCAAAATTCTTGTCTTTACCAGTTGATTATTTCAGGGGGAAAAACCCCACCAAATCTATGAGTACAAGGCAGACCAAATTATGAAAAGTGACTCGAATGAATTCTGCTACTGGCATGTGCTGTTGTGTGCATTAAAATATGCTTGCATATGTTTTTGGGTTTTTTTTATACATCTTTTTCATATGAAGAGAAGAATATTGGTAATAATGAAGTCACCACCTTTACTTTAAAGGAGTAAAGTGGCTTACAGTCTTACACTCTTGTCCTGGCTTGAGGTAAAATAGAAGTAAAATTACTGAACAGAAAATTAGTTCTTAGCTAAGCCTCTTCTAACTCTCTGAAATTAACAGCATATTGTGCAGAAAACTGTTTGCTTTAGAGTGAGAAGACCAATGTTTGTACTCCAGAACGGTATGCAGAGAGGCTCTTGCTTATACTTATTGCTATAACAACTAAGGTCAGCTAATTTTATTTGCCCTGTGGGAGGGTTGGAAAAGAAAAAGTGTAGAGAGTTCCCACCTGCAGGGAGGAGGGGACAGGACAGGTGACCCAAAACTGACCAACAGGGTATTCCATCCCACCTGCCCCATGCTCAGTATAAAAGCTGAGGGGTAAGAGTCAGCCCTCTATCTTCAATGGCCGCTGTACGAAGAGGACTCTGTTCATCTGCCTTGGATCCCAATCTGTGTGTTCCTGACTCCAGAGCTGGAATCCAGTTCCCATCTGTCACTGAGTCCAGTCTGGGACTTCCCCAGTGCCTACTGGTGACATTGTGCTGGGAGCTTGATATGGTTTGTAAATATTGTATCTATTTCATTATTTCCTTTTAATTTTAATATTAATATTTCCTTAAAGTAGTTTAGTTCCTTCTAAACTTGTAAACCTCTTTATCACTTCTCCTCTTCTCCTGGGAGTGGAAGGTGTGGGGAGAGGATTTGTTGCCCAAAATAGGCCAATTTGGCCCAAGACAACTCTACTGCGTATTCTCTGACAGTACACAGTACGCTTCCTCTTTCCTTCCTGTGCAGGTCATTTGCTTCATATGTGAACAGTTGGTATTGAAGGTCAGTGAGTTGGTGAGCAAACTGATCTAATTAGAAAAAAATTTCCCCCGATGTCTTGCAGCATTAGGCTTTTTGGATCGGTTACTGATTGGACTCATGGCATGGTTATGCAAACCTTAGATTTAATAAAAGGCAGGTGTGAGGGAAAGGCAGGGATTACTCTTTCTTTAGCAGTCTCTAGGTTGAATTAAGCACAGTGGCAATTGACTTGCTGTTTGAGTTCCAGTTGCTGGTTAGGAATAATCTTTCACTTGATCACAATAAATGTAAGTGTTGCTCTTCATCATCACTGATTTGATCATCAACGATCCATCTGTAAAAGTCAGAAGTGCAGTTAAAAACTGGGATAGTTACCTTATTATGTCTTTTTTGGGGCAGATTTAAAGTGTACCAGCTCCTATCTTTTTTTTTTTTGCCGTATGCAGGTTGACTTCTAGACTTTGGAAAATAGGCTGAGAAAGGTTTGTAATTGCTGCAGGGGTGGGAAATTAACCATGGTAAGAACTGAAATTGGAGAAGGAGAAGCAGCAATGAAGTCCTTTTCTCTTGAAGGCTACCTTGCAGAGCACTAGCTCTTGAGACTTCTGTACCTATTCTTAGGGATTTCTGGTGGCTTTATATTTTTCATTGTCTGGAGGAATCTGTTGGTTGAAATGCGTAGGTCAACAGTATTTGAATGGGGGATGCTCTGCTTTCAAATTGAACACCAGTGCGAGTGTGAATGGAGAACTGACAAGTCAGTATGATTAGTAAACAAGTCTCTTTGTGTCCTCGTTTGAGCGACAGGACTAACTTATCTTCTGATGCTTTGGAAAAATGCACTTTTAGAAAACACTAGTGTCTGAATTAGTGAAAATATTTACTTCATAGCCAACTAGGCTATGTGGGATTCAAGGTCTCAGTGTTTTCTCATTAGCCAGGTGTAGGGATGAAGGGGAGCAAGGCCTGGGCGCTTGTGCCAGGCTGGCCATCAGGATTATTTCATACCATGAACATCATATTCACTATTAATTAGAACATTTGCTATGTAGTTTTTCTCTCCCTTGGTGGCAGAGGCCCAGAGAACTTCTTGCCCTGGTGCCGGACCCCTGAGCCCTTCCCTTCCTCCCGAAGCCGTAGTGCTTCAGTGTCTGACATTCACTCTCCACTGCGGGGAGTGCACGGCTGCCTGAGGATAGAATTGGCTGAGTATAATCCTTGTGTATTTAACATTAGTATCAGGATCAATATTAGTTCTTTAGTATTATTGTTAATTATTTAGTCCTAGTCTATTAAGCCTTTTTATATTTCAACCCTCCTGTTTCCTTGTTTTCCCTGGTTCCCCTTCCAGGGTGGGGAGGGGTCATTGGGTAATAGAATGATTGTCTAACCAACAATAGATTGTTATGGGTTTTTTCAAACATATCAGTGTGTTACGTATTATCACAGGTAGAATGATGAACTCGGAAATGTCTGCCACTGATCGTGTGGGATGCTGTTACTCTATTTTATGTTTTCATCTCAGGTGGGCAATGTAGAACCACCTTCATTCATGGAGGGATTAAAAGTGCAACATAATTTGGGGATGGAATAATAGAAGGCATTTAGTTTCATCATTCTAAGATGTTCTGGGAAATTTGCCACCCAGGTGTGAAGGTGCTGTGTTACTGTAGCATCAGGCCAACGTATAGTGGTCTCATTTGGTTGTCCTGCACTCCTGAAGTGCAGGTGACAAAGCTTCTGATCTTTCATTTCTCCCAGAAATGCCACCTCCTCACTAGAGTATAAGCATGGCCTTGATGGGCAAAAGGTAAACATATTTTTCCTGTGTTGGTACCAGATTTTTAAGACTCTCTGATACAGTGCTTATTTCTGCTTCTCAGAAGAGACTAGAGTGACATGGTAAAGTGCTAGTGAGTTTTTATCCCCTTTCTAAAAGGGGGGGGAAGTATTGCAGTTCCTGTTGTCTCAAAATTTGTTTCTTGATATCTGAGATTAAATTGTTTTTCCCTGCAATGCATTTCTTAGAGCCAATACATGAGAAACACTTGAGTTATTTTTTCCTTCTTCAGACACGCCAGTGTTAGCAGCAATTAGTTAGGCAAGAGAGTTTAGCTGGGCATTGCCTGCTTACTAGAATAGTAACGTGTCAAATGCATGGTTTTGAAAACATCCTTAAGCAGATAAGCTATTTCTCATGCCAGTAGTTGTCTATTTATACATAGCACATCAGAGGAAATAGCGATTGCCGGAAGATAATTTATTTTCCTAGGGTACAAGAGGGAAACAAAGCTCAGCAGAATATATTAAGTCCCCAATTATTTTGAATGTTATATTTGAGAAGACAATTTATGTCATAGTTTTTCTTTCAAATTATGTAGTGCAAGTATTAATCTATGCAAGATTTGGAGGTAGTGAATTCTTTCCTTAAGGTAGTCTCCAAATGGTGATCCTCTGCATACTTGAGAGGAACTACAGTAATGATACTAAATTCTCTGGGACTGAAATTTTTATCTTATGAAACCAAGATTTGATTTCGTAAGATAAAATGTGGTTCAGTCTTCCCCCCGATGCAAAATATACTAGGATTTTTCTTTAAAAATGCATTCACAGTCTAGTTAGGAATTAAAAAAAATGAAGTATCTGTTGACCTTGCAAACAAGCATGAAACAATTGTACTTTTTTTTTTTTTTTCATGTTTCCTTCATGTGTTTACTTTATTTGTGAGAGTCTATCTGTAATAAGAATCTAGAGCGTGGTAAATTGGAATAGACTCTGAACCTGAGGGCGTGTGTATCTCTTTTTGGCATAACTTCATGTTTGTATTCATTCCTCCCCCTTCATGTGAGTATGTGATTGAAATATTACGAACTGCATTCACTTCTTCTGTTTTAAAAGTTATCTTTCTTTTGGATTTTTTTCCCACTTAAAATATGAAGTAGATTTCTTTTTTTGATGCTGTAGTCTTGTCTCTTTTGGGGAAGAATCAGAGACACTTGAGGGATTGGAGTCTACTTTCAGTGCATCTGTCATGTCTGAAAATGCTGGGTAGAGAAGATTCATGAAAGGTAACTGTGGATATTGTTACATTTATTTATCCTGCTGTGTGATTAGAATACAAGTTGTACACTGCTTTCTAGGTGTATGTGTATATATTTATATCTATATATCTTGACATGAGAGAAAAATGGCTTTTTTAAGATCCCTTCATTTTAACATCCAAAGTAAAAGTAGAAATTACTCTCTCTGAGAAGATGATGTATTTTCTAGTATCAGTCCTCATATTTGGTTATGAATTGTGAGTCTTGCATGATGAAATTATGGCTATTAGTGAAGCTGAGCTTAGTGAGCATAACATACACTGCTGAAGAGGGTTTGCTTCCTCCCCTCGAGTCATTAATCTGGAGAAGAATTTAGGATCCAATGTCAAATTTATGCATTTAGGTTGTGTAAAAACCAATTCACCTACTCAACAGCAAGTATTTAAGCTCACAAAGTACCTGCAAGTTGATGCCCTTTCCTGTCAATAACCTCGCTTCCAGGAGTTTCTGTGTAACCAAATCTGAATTTCCAATCCAAATTTCTATGTAACCAAATTATCTATTAACACATCGGAGGATAGTTGTCGAGTATGTTTAAGTACTTCATACTGATTTTTTTGAAAGTGAAATGAATATGTGTCAAAACAACTTCTTGTAATATAGGCTAACTAATTTTGTTAGTATTTTGTGTGTATTATTTGTAATTATATGCATCCTCTGTTTGTCCCACTTAATGGAAAAAATCAGATACACAAAGTATTTAGTTGCTTTCAGGAAGTAATTGTGGAGAATGTTTGTTTTGTTTATTTGGTTCGTACCCAATTGCATTAATGTCACGGCTAAATTACCCGTTTTTTATGTGCACTCCTACTAATTGTGTTCATGAATTCCTAAGTTCATATTTTTCCCTTATTTTGGACTACAGATTCAGCTTAACTATGCTTAAAAGAATCTAATTATCCTTTTTTACTTTGTCATGGTAGATGAAGAAAATAGAAAGGGAAGAATCATGTAGTAATAAATGATATTATTTTTCTGTTCCTTGTGAAAGCAAAATGCTAGTTTTTTTACATAGATCTACTGATGCAGCAGCACTAATGTATATCTCAAACAGTCTTTTTCACCCTATTAGAACTTGATTAATGGACTATTTCTAATTAATTTTGCTGCTTGAAGTGATCGCTTCTGTTGCTCACTGCTATCAACAATTGCACCTATATTGCTAAGATAGTGGTGTGATGATGCTTCTTGGCTTTGGGTGCAACGTGTAATGAAATGAAATGAGAGTGGTGTCCATCTGATATCTTCCTCCAGTAGGTCTAGTCAAAGTGATAAATGGCCTTGGATTATAAAGTAGTATTACTAGTGATTTAAGCATGGGCTCTAGGATACATTCTTTCAAAGTGTGAACTGTTTGCTAGCAGTGCTAACCCCACCTTCTTTTTTGCCTTAGCTAAACAAAATTTTATGTAGCTAGGGAGGCCTTGGTCTTTCAAGTTGTAGAGCTATTGAAAAAAAAGGAACTACAGTAACAGAGGACTAGAAACAGAGTACAATGAAAAAATTTTCTTCTGTTTTTTAATTCACAACTATTTTTTTTGAAATGCAGTATGATGATTTTCACAAGTGTGGTAGTGGAGAAAAATCCAAGTTGATTGTTCTTGTAATTGTCTTTGCAGCCACAACAATAGTTATTCTCTGTCGGATGTTGCCTGCAAGAGATGATCTTGTGCATTCAACAGCACAAATATATCTAGTTCTAAGAAGTCCTCATTGTTCATCACACTTCTAAAAGGAATTTCTAACTCAAATGTAATATAAGTGCTTTTTCATACAGTGATCTGCCCATCAGGGGTTTGTGTTGGAATGGGTTCTTGGTGTTAATTAGGAAGCATGTGTTTTAATTAAAAAATAGGATGTGATAATGAAAATCTAGGAGTAGATTATAGCTTTAGTTCTACTTAATTTCTATGTTAGTGTGTTGTGGGGAAGATGCATTAGGGGAACAATTGCCAGAGCAAAAGATCTTTCTTCTTAATATGCGTTAAATGCTTATTTTCCTACTCCTTCCCAACACTTAACTTTTGGGGTTTAGCTTAACACAAAGCGCTTGTAGCATGTATGCCAGGACAGTTAATTTTTTATTAGAGAAATCTTGAATTTTTGACTTAGAAACAAGATGGTGGTTAATGGTCACTGGAAATATATTGCAGTGGCCAGGGGAGTTAAACTGGTGTCTGTCTTCTGAACTTTCATAGCAACATCTTATTTTTCGGTAGGGAAAGAGAAAAGAGGCTGAAGGAGTGTTCCAGTCCTCTTTTCCAGTCCTTAGATAATGGTTAGATAATAATCTTTTGTATAATAATCTGTGCAATTGACCATTGTTTATATAGCCCTACGCTTAACTGGATTCTTTTTCTTGCTACTTGAGGTATAGTGGAAGGGTCGGTGATTGAAGCAGTAGTGGAGGGTACTGCAGAATTCAAGACTTGATAGAGGTACTCACAATCTTTACCATGTAATTTGGAGGAGTCAGCACGTTCAACAGTTCATTGTCTCTCTATAGGGTTGCCACTTAGATCTCAAACTGAACAGAAAGTTTAACCTGTGGAAGACTGCAAGACAAGCAAGAGGGAAGTTACTCAGCTCTTCTTAGTTAAGAGCCAAGATAGCCATTTCAGTCTTTATATCATAGAGCAGCAAGTCCTAAATGGTGTGTGTGTGAAGGGAGCTGCTGGCCAGATATAAACTTGATTTAATAAGATAATTATGGTAGTATTTTTAATTTTTGGCTGTAGGTGGGAAAGCAGTAGGAAAATTTCAGAAGAAAAGTTCCAGAGCCACCACTGTAAGGGACAGTAACACAAATTCTTTTGTTCTTGAGCAAGCCAGGAAAGTAGCAGTGCAGTCATCAACCCTGACATCCTTCTGAGTTTCTAGCTGTGCTGGCCATGGCGCCATGGGGAGCTGATACCAGGAGTGTTTTGGAAAAGGTAGCTCAGAACTGTTAAACAATGGTATTGGGATGGTTTTAGAGTTTGTTAAATCATGGTCATCAAGGTGAGGCTGTGGGTGTGTTGAATATACAACTTACTATATTATTCGGGCCTAATGGCCAGGACCACGTAATAAAACTTTGTATCCTTAACATATAGAGTATAAAGCAGTACTCCACAAAAGCTCACCAGGCAGAGTAAAATTCTCAGAAATAGATCCAACTACTTGTAAGCAACTCTCTCCACTCTTGCCAATGGCTGTGGCTGCAGACTTTCAATAAAACCTCATGTTAAGCTAAATGAAAGGCAGCTGGCAGGTCCAATTAAAATAATTGCAGCTTTTTTTAAAGCCTCATCTGTTGCAAGGAATTGTATTTCCCCATGAGGGCTGTGGGAGTGTTTCTGACAGTGTGGGTGGTATAGATTCTCTTTCAGAGAATGTGCTTGAGACTTGGGAGAACAGCAGTGCTTTAAGAGGAAGTCATCCAGTTGAGGTCCTGCACATAACTTCTTGTTGGTTTTGGTTACATTTTGTTAACCTGATAATTGCAATAGAACTCCATTCATGCAAGTAACAGAAAAGGAGCTATTTTGAACTCAAGCTTGCTAGCAATGCATATGTTTGGCTGGCATAGAAGGAGATGATAATCAGTTCTACCTTTTCTGTGTTTTGGGACACTGCTTTCTCTGCATTGCTTTGAGATTTGGCAGAGGACAAAAATAAGTAATTTCAGAATGGCGGTTGTAGTGGTAAGTTACATATTACCACTTCTGTGTCTTCTGTGTTTAATTCTGGTGTAAAACAAAGTTAATGTGTGGATTTGAAACTGTCTTAGTTTTTGTGCAAGGCCCCTTATACCCATCGTCTTGAAAACACTTCTGAATTCTTTTTCACAGATCCATGTGGATGGTTTAATAAACTGTTCTGCGGTGATTCTGTGGTCCGAGTTCAGAAACTGATTCAGACTCCTATGGTGTGAATTGGCAGTGGTGGAGTGATTCGGGTAGGTGGCTGTCCAGATATGTTGAAGGAGATAAGGGGAAAGAAATGTTTTGGGTGCACTTACTCTTTCAGTTACTTTGCACTGTACTTGCATCTCACATGTAAGAATGAAAAACTTTTGTTTCAACTGCTGGATTTGTATTATGGTACCTTGTAGGAAAGATGTGTAAGAATTGTGAATTGTGATTGCTTTCTGTCAAGAGGCGTTAGGGATATTCATTGCAGTGGCACAGTCTGTCACACCTGCATTACAGAACACGGTCTGTGGATTTAACATGTTCATATGGCTCTGTGTCATCACTTGTATAGAGACAGCCTGGCTTCCATTGCTTCTGCTATAATTTTCTGCATTATTTATTTAGTTTTGAATGCTATGTAATATATGCAACGTAGTAATCTATTTTATGGTAAAGTAGCTCTGTACGAAAAATAAAGTCCATTTCAAACAAATACTTTGCCCTGGGTGAGCTAACTTAAATGCTATTATCCTGAGAAAGGTTAATATGATTAGGGCTTTTTTTGGTTGTTATTTTTGTTTGGTTTGGGGAGGGTGTGTGGCTTTGTTTTTTTCAGTTGCAAGCTTGTACTGTTTTGGTTCTGTATAGCTGTTACACTATTAGTGGTGTATTTTGTGAAAGTTGACACTGAAGGGTTTTTTTTTTGTTTAAACTTATTTTTAATTCCGTAATTGAAGAGCAGATGCATATAGCTCCTCGTAAAGAATTATAGGGACAATATAACCAGAATGATGTGGCATTTTTTTTAGTAAGTATATGCCTAATTGAAGTGCCACAAAAATCTTCAATAGATCACAGTATGTTTTGATCTTAATATACTGAAGTAGGATTCCAGTTTAATATACTGTCTTAGTCCTAATTATGACCATTGAGCAAACATGTTTTCCCCTCTCTCCATCTCTTGCTTCGGTTCGAGAATGTAGGTAGAATACACTAAGAAATATTTATAACTACCCACAGAAAATGTTTGCTGAGAGGGGAAACAATAGCAAAAGTACTGTTTTAAATGCTTAATAGTATTGTAGAAATGGTGTGCTTGGAAATGCAGGTGTCTTATGAAATTTAAATTAGGAACCATTACAAAAAGATAGTACAAGTGTTGGAACTTTTGCTTGCAAATGGGTGTGTAGGGGAAGTGGGTTTTAATAAAGAAAGTCTGTAAAGAAAAAAGGCAGTATTTATTTTGAAGAACAGTTTGGGGTTTTTTGAGGGCAAAATCCTAATTATATTTATTAAAAGTACTTTATTATATATGTGAGGTCTTCAGAATGATTGTTTCTGTAGATCTTTGGTTACAGAGAATTGGATAAAGTGCCATTTTTCTCAAACTTTTGAGATTACTTTCACAGTTCTGACTAGTGCATGAAGAAACTGTCACAAAAGAGAAGGAATTTTATCATGTAGATGCACTGAAACTTTTAATAAGCTATTACTGTCCTATTTACTTCACAGCTAACAATAAGAAAGCAATGAGTTCAGGCAACAGTGCACAGCTTGGATTTAGAAAGGCTCCTTTCCGTTGTTATGCTATTCATATTGTTCAGAAACATTTCCTAATACTTAGAATAGACTGATACACATTTGAAAGTTGGGAATAATTTTATGTTGAATTAGAATCTTGTTTTATAATCCTGCTTTCATTGTGGACTGCTTGTTTTCACATTGAAATGCTTATTAAGCATTGCTAAGATAATTCAAATGGAATGGTTAATTTTTTGTTACTTTACAGTAGTTTTCTCTTAGTGTCTAGTCCTTTTTTCACTCCTAACTGTTGGTTCATTAGCAGACTTGATTAATGAGACCTTATTGGGGGAAGAAAATCTCTTAACTAAAATGAACAGGATTGGGAGGCAAATGCTGGCTTTGCGATAGGCTTGTGGCTGCTGGCAAATCTTTCATAGTTGAATTGTAAGGCATACTATGAAGTATTTACTGTCGGTATCACAAAAGACCTAGTTGGTGTTTCTGGTGTTTTGTGATCCTCTTGGATAGAGGCTTCTTAATGCCAATCGAGTGTGTGTTCTCCAGCCTTTCAAAGTTTTGTAATGAATAGGTTTCTGGAAGAGGTGCCATAATTTGTCAAGCTGCTAAATCCACAGTGAGCACACTGCTAAATGCTTAGGTCAAACATGAAGGTAATGTATCAGTGTGTATTTACAGGTACTGAGGTACGTGGTGAATATGCAGACCATAAATCAGTTCTTACTTCTGTATAGCTGAGATGTATGAAATAAGACAAAATGTTAACAACTAAAATTTGTCAGACTTTCCCCCCTACTTTTTATAATGCATACTCTAATAGGCGAATTTGACAAGTCCCTGAAATCTTCACTTGTACAGGATGTTGCAGTCTCTTGCAATGGAGTGTGTTTGGTCTTCTGTCTATGCTTTATTTAAGGACCTGGTTTTGAAGTGGTTTATAATAAGGCTTAGTTAAGGAAAATCCTATTTCATTGTCTTGCCGTCAAGACTTCCACCTGAATAAAGGAAATAATACAGGCTAAAGGGGAGCCCCTGTATCCTATCGCTTCAGTATTCTTGTGGCTCCTTTATTTCAATAGGTTTTGGATGCCTTCCAAGCTTCTTATATAAGCTGTGGTTTTGCATATTTACTCTGTGAGGGTGAGCCCTCCTGACTTGCTGATTCATTTCTCTTTGTAGCAATAAATGCTGGCCCAAATCTCCCCCTTCTTAGTTCTATTAACAAGTGCTGGCATGAAGTGCCTGCTCAAACGTATCTCAGGTGGTTCAGCTATGAAGGTTAATCCAGTCAGCACAAGATGTGTTTTATCTTGGCAATGCACATTGGGAACTGGTTGTTCTGTCAGCCTGGTGTTCCCGGTAGTGCGGAAGAGGTATGGACAAGCTGTATCGATAGGTGAAATGACTCTCAGGCCCACAGGCATTTCAGCATTAAAATATTTTAGACTGCTTTACTGAATGTTATTTTAGTTTAAGGACTTAGGAAGGATAGTAGTTTGTCACTTAAAGTGTGTGCACTGCTAACAAAGTCTGTCTAAAACAAGATTAGGTTATCAGAGGGTTGGCTTGTGTGATAAGCTTCCTGGTTGTCACATGGCCAGGACTGGATATTCTAAGGAAAACAATGTTCATCCTGACTGCATCTAGGCAAATTTTTGTAATTCAATGCAAAGGCTAGTTATTGGGAAACTCCCTCTTGTATTGCATAAGCAGCTCTTGAATCCTATTTGTCAATTCAGCAATTAGCAAATAAAACTTTTTCATACAGTGCCATAAACGTGTGTGGTGCTTTCAGAGGAAAAGTAAGCAGAGAATGATCTAACTTATTTAAATAGCATGGCACATTCTGGCTTCCTCTTCCTCTTTCCTCTCTCTTCCAGCTACATTGTTCAGTGGAGATAGAATTAAGTGTTAACCAATTAATGCAAGCAAACTTCCTTCTGACAGTTGTCTTTGAAGGTCTTGGCCAATACAGTTTGCTGGTTCAAGAATGTCAGTACCTATTTCTTCAGCTAGGAGACAGCTTTGGTGTTGTTCACAGACCTCATTGACTATTTTGGCTGTTTCCTCCTTCTCTTCTTTTTGTTGTTACCCCCCTCATCCCCATGGATTTTTTTCTAAATGATGTAATTGTGTCTATTATAATATGAAAGTGTATTTTTCTGCTAATGGGAAGAAATGACGATGAGGCAGAAATGCCTAGTAAAAATGCTGTACTTCCAATTATGTCTTAAGCAACTGTGAGGAACTGTAATGGATGTGCCATAGTTTGTTTTTCTGCCAATATACAAGATAATGGAAATACCACTTATCGAGGACTGAGGAATAATTCTAAGGATCTTTATGTAAAGAAAGAATTGTTAGGTACTCAGTTTGGACAAAAAAAAACCCCAAAACAAAAAACCTTATGGTTGATCTGTTTAATACCACTGACCCTTGGTAGGAAGAGTGATGTATTTGATGGTTTAAATAGTTACAATTTAAGAAGAACAAAGTGAGGGGAAAAGGATAGTGCTATTTTGATTAAAATAGCTTTACCCATTTACCTATTTTTGACTTTTGAGAATTGAAAAAAAATACTACTTGTTAATTGGTATTCTCTCTGGTAAGCCACAGCATAAAAGCTTGCTATGGACCATCAAATTGTAGTCGCATACAGGATGACTAACTCCATAAGTACAGGAAACTTAATTTTTATGTCCAAGTGGTCTTGTACTGCTAATACTAAAATGTTCATTAAAAAAGATGATGGATGGAATATTCTTCTAAGTCACTGTAGAAGGATTTGGAGTTGCACCTTATGTTGAAAGGTTCCAAGTAACCAGTTAAGTATTTAAAACCTCTTTGTATTTGATAAAGTATAAATTACTGTGAATTGATTTTGATTGTGTGTTATAGATATAAAGTTTAATCAGGAGCATTTCTTTGTCCCGTTTTAAAAAGTGCACTTGGAAGCCATTCAGTCAAATTGTCTGTATAGAAATTCCTTTTCTACTTCATTTTTGAAAGGAAATCAGTTAAAGGATGTTTTACTAGATGCTTATAAAACAACAAGTCCAAAGGAGGGTAATGTCATCATAGTAAGTAGTGTCCGTCTGTTAATTAAATGAAGGGAAAAAATCTGCAGCAATGAGTTATGGGTTAGAAGCTAAAAACTGTGGAAAGTGAGGGATGCAGGAAGTTCACCTAAAATATATTGGGTGGTAATGTTAGGACCACTAAAGTGCTTGAGAATGAGATAAAATATATAATTTCAATATATACTTTGGTTTTTGTGTACTTAACAGATATGTTTCATTTTCTTGACAAAATAGGAGACTTTCATAATTGAGAAAATTGAGAACTAGATCAAACTGACTCCTTTGTAGGCTTCAACAGACAAGTGACTCACTTTTTAAATTTCTTGATCACTCGGAAAATTGCTGGATTATAATCCTATAATTAATTGTGTACAACCTGGTTTTTAGATTAAAGGATTCATATTTTTCACAGTACATCATATGAAATAATGTTTTATTCTTATGCTCTCTTCCTCTCCCACTGGAACTGGTTGCATATTTGAGAAATGAGTACAGCTTGCTTCTTGCATGTAACTTGCTGCTTGAGGATATGAAACTGCTTGATCTGCCTGTCATTCTTAGATAGATGAAGAAGCCTCTGTGGCCTTTTGGCTAGTACCATGCTGTGTAGAACTCAAGCCATTGTTTTGCTCAATTTAGATGCTTATATGGCTGCTGACTGTCCTTCATTCCTTCCCTACCTTTTGTGCTAAAATACAGACTTCAACTAAAATGTATTCCAGACTTATTTTAAATCTCTATTCACAGTTACAAATGTGTTCATTTATTTGGAGTGGAAATACCACCCTCTAATCCAGAGGAAAAGTTCTCTGAAAGCTTGGACCTGCTCCAGTGGGTCCAGAGGAGGGCCACGAAGAAGACTAGAGGGCTGGAGTTGCCTATCCTATAAAGATGGGCTGAGAGAGTTGCTCTGGCAAGACCATATAGCAGCCTTCCAAGTACCTGAAGGGGGCCTACAGGAGAGATGAGGAGGGACTCTTTATGAGGGAGTTTAGCGATAGGACCAAGGGGTAATGGTTTTAAACTGAAAGAGGAGAGATTTAAACTAGATACTAGGAAGAAATTCTTTACTGTGAGGGTAGTGAAAAACTGGAAGAGCTTGCCCAGAGAAGTTGTGGATGCCCCATCCCTGGAAGTGTTCAAGGCCAGGTTGGATGGGGCTTTGAGCAACCTGGTCTAGTGGAAGGTGTTCCTCCCCATGGCAGGGGGATGGGAACTAGATAATCTTCAGGGTCCCTTCCAACCAAAACCCTTCTATGATTCTATGAAAGCATGAACATAGTTTGTACAGCTTTAACTGAGCTTATCAGAGCACATGGGGGAAAAATCCTCACCTTCTTTCAGGTACCAAGTAAATAGCTCAACTACTGCTTTCTGTCATTGCTTTCAGCACGTATCAAGGTAGAATTCCCAGTTTGTTCTTCTATCTGTTCTATTGGAAGACAATCAGTACTTAGTGTATTTCTTCTCTTGACTTTTATGTTCTTATTAAACTTTATTTGTCTTTTTGCTTGCTACTATTTGGGACAGTAAAGAAACAGACCAAGTAGACATGTCTGCTTTAAATTTTCTAGTTAGAAAGCCTAAGTGCTTCTAACTGGTTTTATTATACATATGTTGGTATAGATATTATGTGTAATGCATTTTAATATGCTTAAGGGCAGGGTGGGTAAAATCAATTTTTTCCCAAATGCTTTGTGATGATGTAACCTAAAGGGACTTTTAGTAAACAATCTGGAATCGCCTATCGTGATTCAACACAAGTGTGGGATAGCCAACAGATCATATGTCTTCCAGGAGGACAGACGGGTTAGGGTGACCTAGATAGATAGAGGAGCACATGATAGCGGGGGGTGGTGGTGGGAGTTATTGGTTAGCTTGATGAGCAATGACATCTGCACATCAGCAGCCTGGTGATTGTCAGGATTTTATTTTTAAGCATTGTTGTGAAGCTGAGAGATGAGGAGGAAGATGAAGGAATTCATAGTGAATTAATTTTATGTCTCTATGTGGGGATGCTGTCAAATGTTTTGAAGGATTGATGATGGTGATAGAAGCTAACTTTATTGACTGAATAGGAGCCTCCCTTCTGATTTTGGAAAAATAAGTGACAATAAGCTGCTTACCCCTCTAATAGAAAAGGGTGAAAATAGGAGTACTTAAACCAGCAACACAGTGAAGCAGTTTCCTAGAGATGATTTTTGTAGTAAGTGGTGCAAGTTTGTGTGGTTAAGGTTTTGTTTTGAGTGTCTAAGGCAGGGGCAAATGTGACTACAGGAACTCAAGGGAGGAACAACTGAGGAGAGTTGTGGGTCAGATAAACGGGCAGGATACTGGTGATTTCCACAGAAGTCATCAAAGTATGTGATAAGAAGAGCTGTTGGTGGTTGTTGAGATTAAGTTCTGGTTTTATATGCACTAATTTAATTGGGCAATCCACAGAGGTGCTTATCATCTGGAGCTTCCCTGTGAGATGGAAGAGTGTCATGGATATTGTAGTGTTAGAAAGGTGGGGAAAGCAACTTGTGGTGGGAAAAAACACAGTGAAAAAGAGGAAGAAGCAGAAGAGTGGAGAGGAGTAGATTAACCAACAGCTTTTAAAAAGTCACAATGGAGTGGATGAAGAAGCAAAAGAGATGACTTTTCAGGGACTCTCACCTTTATAGAGGACTTTTTCATTGAAAAGATCAGCCGTAGAGTGGTACTAGGTCTATGAGAAACCTTGGACTGATAGATGTTAGCAAACCAACCAAGTTTTTCTTTTCCCTTTTTATTTCCATCCCTCTTTAAGAGAAAATTTTGACTGAAGATAAAGGCTCCTTTTTTAAATTTCCCTCCTTTTGAAACACATCAGCTATAGTTTTCTTTACCTGTGCATTTAAAGCAAACAGTAACTGATTGGAGATAGAGGTGTGGTTTCTGTAGGAAGTGATTACCCAGGCATTTTTACATCTAGCAAGATCTAAGTTTAAGACTCATTAGTTTTAAACTAGTTGTTGTTAGATAAATTGGTTAAGCTCTGTCTCAGTGTTTGCTATTTTAGGCTTAGATACTGGCCTGCCAGGTCTAATTGAAGTTGCTGGGAATGTTTCTTTCTTTTTAACTGGAGTGCTAATAGCACTACTGCTATCTTAACTGCTAGTGCTCATTCTGGTCTCTGTTTTTATAGATCATGCTGTTAGCATTTATTCTCAGCACAGTCTGTTATTAGTGTGAATGCCAGACAACTGTTAACTTCAAATGCGGTATTTTCTAGATACGTATAGTTTTATGGGAAAACTGAGCTATGTGCATTGTCACAAAGCGCATGCGTTAAAACTGTATTGAAAGATTTTATCCATGACATTATCAGTCTCTCAGTTCTGATCCCTTAATGGTATTAAAATGAAAGCTGGTATCTAAAGTGGAATTAGTCCATTAATCTCACTACTGATCTTTAGTACTGAGATTTTTCTGCACTAGAATAAAATGTTAGTGCTTTTTCAGCTGTTAACAAATGACTGACATGTTAAAAATCAACCTGATGGAAAAGGTTGCTCTATTTTTTTTTTTTAGTTGCAGTGTCAATTGCTAGACAGAATATTGCCTGGAGATGTCATCTAATGCAGTTTAATAAATGTCTGTTTTTCTGTCTAAGACTTTAGAATTCAATAATCTGCACATAAGCAGGTGATTTGCTTTATTCCAGTGAACGATTTAAATAGACTTAATTGTTTTGTCCAGATATTATATTTGCTTGTTGGAGAAGGTCTGGAAGATCCAGAAGAATTGATTTGAGATTAGATTAAGAGATTTGAGATTAGGTTGTTCTTAGAGCTCACACCTGATTTTTCTTTCTTCACTCAGCAGTGAGAATGAAACTGTATCTAAAATACAAAAAAAACCCCAAAGCCTTCATTGTCTGGCTGTCAGGTCTAGTAATGCATTTCACATATTATTGGAAGATACTATGAACTGGAATGGGCAACTATAGTCAAACGGATTTTGAAAGATGTGTGAATATAATCTTCAAAATGTATTTTAGGGCATACAGTTTGGTAGCCCTTCTATCAATATGTGAATGGCACATTGCTCCAGTCAGTATCTTCAAGGAATGAGAAATTGGGAATGAGGAGAATCCTACTGGTGATTTGCAGACTACATGTAGACAGCAGTTTCTCTATGCTACATTGATGCTCTGTTAATTTAGATTAACAAGTTTAATAAAAAGCCATTAAGTATTGAGGCAAAACAACCCTCACTATAACCTTATTATCAGAAGGAACACAGCAAACTCATATCCTCTTCTTTTCTGGATGCTGCGGTCATCTACCCAAGGTTTTAAATAACAGTTATGTTCTTGT
Source organism: Tringa tobata (assembly GCA_033628505.1). Classification (NCBI taxonomy): domain Eukaryota; kingdom Metazoa; phylum Chordata; class Aves; order Charadriiformes; family Scolopacidae; genus Tringa; species Tringa tobata. Next base: position 5,266,465 of record JAHREE010000379.1, read on the forward strand.
TTTTTCAAATTCAGAAGCTGTCTCTGCATCGGTTACTTCAAGTTCAGTCTGCAGATTGAACTTGTTTTTTACAGAAAAAGTCAGACTATTTTCCAATCAGTTGAATTCAGCCTATTAATTTTCTTAATTTTTCTGATGAGCTCTAGATTAATCACCTTGCAGGTTTGTGATTTCAAATAATAGAAATCTTTATTACCTTAATGGTCTATTTACCTTTTAGTTCAGGTGACTTGTGGTCCTTGACAGCTTTTGTGTATTAGGAGAGGATTGTTATCCTGTTACATAGTAAAAATCCAGAGGAATCTTATAGCTCTATTCCATCCATGAAACAAATCACTTCTAGAACAGTATTTGCAGAATGTAAATTGGCTTGCAACAGGGGGTCTGGCTAGCTTTAAACTATATGGTAAAAAGTGACAATCTGCTCCATCATTGATTCTCAGGCAGGTAGTGAGGAGATGTGACAGCAAGCCAACGCTTAGTGTTTAGAAATTGGCTCAAATCATGAGATTAAGCAGCAGCATTAGTCTTTTCAAGAGCAATGTGATAATGTCATGGAGAAATGGATCATACCTCAGTGGCAGATGGTGCATGCCTGTGTGAAGTGTAATAGAGTAAAAATACATTTTGATTTGACATTGTATATGTTTAGTCACAATCAGTAGCTGTTGCAGTTAGTTATGAATTTAATATTGATTCAAACAGGAAGCTTCAGCTTTCAGTAAGACACCTGTTCAGTTCACAGCTTACTAAAAGTTTCAATACCAAATACTTGCCTTGAGAGTATATTCCTACTTCAAATCACTACATTTTAAGACATTTTTATCTCTGTGATTCTGCTTTCTTCCTGCTCTACTATCTAATTCCTGTTTTAAATATAGAAGTGTATTATTTGTCCTGGTGCCTTCCTTTGTTATTGTTTATAGAGAACTCTGATATTGAAGAATTGATTTGCATAATGTGCATAAGGGGTGAGTTAATGATACACTGTTATGACAGTGAATTGATGCGTGCAATAATTAGCAGTTGAAAATATGAAAAGTATCTGACAGTTCTTTTTTTTCTTTAATCCTACTCAAGCTGTAACACCCTAGTATATTTGTATTAGTTTGTGTGTTAAGAGTACAGGTGAGGTTAAATTAATTCGTAACTATGAGTGTTTTGCATTTTCACAAGCAAATTCTCAGATTGCTAAGTGTATTTGTAATCAAACTGATCAGTGATGTCTCCTAACTTTGTAAAGCAGCGAGGAACAAAATAAATGCAGAAGGAAGTAAATGATTCATAATAGCAATTGTTAATTGGAAAGTTATGCCTGTACACATGTAGGGGGAAAATGACATCTGAAAATAGATTTAAGTGCTGCTCAACTAGCACTGCTCACCTTTGCCCTGGAAGGAAGGAGAACTCAGGAATTTACATACCCTAACAATGACTTGGCTGGTAGAGTGAGATCTATAATTAAGTATACAATTATAGCAACTGTTTGCTGTTAGTTTCTGCTATTTTAAAAACAACTTTAGTTTGAAATCTCCATCATGCTGTAAAATTGTGTTTCTGAAATATGGGAAATGTAAAACATCCATCAAGTTCCTAAACCTATTTTCTAACCTATTTCAGACAACTACTGGGTGGTTATTTGTTCTAACAGTTTAGTATTTTATGCATAATTTGATAAACTCAAATATTAAGCCACAGCTGGTTAGCAGTTTAAACTGTGTTGCAGAATCTCCTGGACTAGCCAGTGGCAATAAAAGGCCACAGGCACAAGACAAATTCATGCCATTAGAGTGCCACAGACATTCACTGAACCTGTAAAATTTACAGTCTGAATTCTGTCTATGCCTAGGTTTATGCTGCAGCATGTATCCACAGCCTTCTGTATTTGAATAATCTGAAAGAGCTTTAGGATCCAATTTTGTGCATATGCTGTGGCATAACTGACAGTGTCTGCCTGATACAGGAGATATACTGAGAGCACATCTGTCTGTGTAGGTTTTAAATTGAGAGAAATATACCACCTTTATTCTTATTAGTCGAGTATAAGTAATAGGTTATTCATCCTGTGTGTTGGGAACCTATACTTAAATGTTGTCCAAGAGGACTTGAATCTCAGGTCATTTGTATTTTAGGACAGGAGTGCACGCACTGTGACAATTGTGGACTCATTCAGATGGATGACTCATTCTAGGGCTTATTTGATTAAGTTTCACGTGTTGCTATGGGAAAATACAGTACACAGTTAAATATTGTGCCCAAAGTCTTTGCCAAAGGGTCTTATTCCCTGTGCCTTCTCTTTCTGTCATGCTTGGTAGTCACACTCACTTTAGTATCTTGATCACTTCTATCTTTCTCATACTAAGTAGTTAACAGGTTATCTGTGTTAGTGAGTCAGCATCTACTTAATGCAATATTTAGCCAATCACTTCTTGTTCACCAGGTGTGGGTGTTGGGTGCCACCACCATTTTATACACACCCATGGTCCCTATAAGACATGGTGCCGTATTTCTGAAGTACTGTGCAAATAAAATTAGGTATGTCCCTCCCTGAAGTATTTCAATATCTAATAAAAGATGTGGGTGTGATGAAGTAGAGGAAGGAAAAGGGTTTATGTGATGAATGGCAGTAGGGAAAAAGAGATAGGAGTCATGATAATAGCATCAAACAAGTTACCCACCTGTTTCATTTAGATCAAATGTGTCCTTTCCAGAAATGGTGGTATATATTCTGGTGTAGTTTAGTGTGTGTGTGACTCAGTGTCATGCTTTTAATTCCAAGTCTTACTACTGATTAAAGTGGTATATTCTGTCTCTTAAGTATTCTTATTCTCTCAGTCATTTCTTTCCCAGATTTTCCACATTCCTCTTCATTTCCCGTCATCAATCTCTCATGTGTTGCTGTGAAAGAAGGCTGAGGTCTGAGCACATTTGCTGTGGCTAACAATAATAGACCTGAAAAAGCTCTGACAACTTGAAGCTGACACTGTCTAGGATCCATGTGCTAATGGGAAACTCTTAAGAATGGAGGTGGGGGGGAAAGGCTGAAAAGTTAAGGGGGTTGCATAGGAGGGAAGGGTGAGGGCACCAGATCTGAATAGTGTTCTCATGGATTTGTAACCTCTCTTGTTATCCTGAGTGTTCATGTCACATTGTTTGTGGTGCTAATTGGCCACCTGATGTGATGTAGATATGTCCAGTCTTCTCTAAAATTGTTGTCAGTTCTGCAGCAGCAGTGGAAATCTTTGAAATTGCTGAAGCTTGAGTGAGAGTTGTCATAATTTAGAAAGAATGGGTTTTTTTTTCTTTTCCTTTCAGTTCCTAGATTGAGTCAAGATGGATTCTTTGTGTTACCACTAATAACAAAGCTTCCTCAGGCTTAACTAGACCTTAGTGTACAGCTTGGCACAGCTACTCACTTGTAGCCAGTGAGTTAGCACAAATATCACTTAGAGAAGAGTAACTCGGTAAGCAATTACGACAGTGCGTGGGATGCAGGCTGTTGTTGTTCTGAGACTTGCTGGTTTGGTGGCCCGTAAGCATGGTCTGTGAGGTCAAGGTAAGTGGTCCAGGAAGCTGTGTCTCCTTGATCAAAGACCTCAGGTAGTTTTCTGTTGTGCCTTCTTGTTTTTTGAAGTTTGCATACTGCTGTATTGTGTACTTCAGAGACGACAAACAAATTTATGTGAAAATAGATCAATAAACTTGTTTTGTGTAAAAGAAACCCTATATTAAATGAATACAGTGTTTAAGGATGCCAGGTCTGTTAGTATTTCAAATACTTGGTTTTAAAGCTTTCCTAAAATTCTTAATTTTTAGCATTAAGTTTGGGGTATAAAATCAGTGTCATGTCTCTATTTTCTACGTTTTCATTCCTGGCTTGGGCTCTGGTTATTTGAGCTAATGCAATGGCATCAAGGTAACAGAGCCAGTAAACATCAGCGAAGTCTTAAGCAGAATTATTGGCAACAATATATAGTAACAATTTAAACCTCCTCACCTTTAGTGTTCTGCAGAGCAACCTTAGTTTATAGAAATTAACAATTTGCAAGTCTGTGAACACTGGATCTACTTTAGTGGTTGTATTTGTTACCTCCTGTAAAGTAGAAATAACTTCCAATTAAATAGTCATTTCTCTAATTTCATTTCTGTACATTCAGATAACCCATCTTGGTTCTATAAAGGGATTGTCTTGATACTTTTATTTTTATGGTATGAAAGAATACTGGAATTACTGTGAGGTGAATTCATATCATGAATTCATGAATGATTGAATCAACGTGTGATTATTCAGCTGCTTTTGCAAGACTTGGAAAATGAGTACTTTAAATAGCAATTATGTTGACTAGATAATTTTGCTAGAGTGGAGGCACAGAACCACGTATATCCATAGTTCATAAAAACCACTAAATCTCAACTTTCTCCCCTGGAAATGTTTCCAAATAAGCCAACTCACCTACTTCCTTTTGTGCGTACTAACATTGATCTTAACTCTAAAGTAGCTCTTGACTGTTGGATCTAGTGTTGAAGTTGGCCCTAATGTGGTAGTGTTGTTGGTAGGTTGGACCTGGAGAGACCTCTTCCAGCCTCCGTCATTCTGCGATTCTAATTGTTTGTGGCAAACAGTGGGAAATAGTGCTATATCTTGTTGATTTTAGGGGGTATATTGGGTTTAAGGGTAATTAAAAGTTGCAATATGATTACTTATTGACAACAGCTAGACCTTCTGATTGTGTTGTAGATATAATTGTTAAGCTTAATAACAACGTTACATTTCATTCTTATAATAAAAGAACTTTTCAGAACATTCATGCTGAGTCTTATGCTTGGAGAAACAGGCATCTTGATTCATCCATGATTCCCTGCAGTTTAAGAGCTGAGAAACTCCTCCAGTCCGGTGCAAGTGTATTGTAGCGATTTTTCACTGTTGAGATGAAACTCAGCCATATTGGTAATTTCTGCACTAATTGGGATTTTTGAACCCCAGGCAGTTTTTCTAAATCTAGGTATGTTTATTTTCTAGTAAAACCACATGCTGCACGTGGAACACATATACAATGAGAGTTTTGTAGCTAAAGCCACACAGGTGAAATAAACAATTTGAAAATAGTTTCTTTAAAAAAAACTGAGGTCAGATTTGCAATCTTCATTTATGCCTTGGAGACCCTTCTTTGACTAGCTTCCCTAGAGAAAAGTAAACAACATCAAAATTCAGCCAATCTGATTTATCTGCCCATGTGCAGCTATGAATGTGTTTCCTTAACCCCCTTGTCCAAAAGTGCTGTTATGGTATTGTAAGTAATGAACAAAGTTGAATTTTGTTAGCCTCTAGGCCTTTCAGTTTTAAGATAATTAGAAATATCTCTAATAGGACTTTAGATACTCTGGCAAAGCAATGAAACTCTTAATATTAAAATATAATTTATATAACAAGTTAGCCAGTCAGGGACCTATAAAAGTGGCTTTTCCATTCCATTGTTGTTGATAAGTGTACCCGTATCCCTTGGCAGAACACTTCTCAACTGCATGTCCCCAGCAGTGTTGCCAAATACAGGTTATTTTGGGGCATGCTGGAAGCTAATGTGAATCTTTGTGTGCTCACTGAGAATGCACCATCAGCTGTCCTCTTCCTGCGTGTAAGGATTCTGGTTGTCAACAGCTGTGACAGCATTGGTACTGGGAGGTAACAAATCCTCAAATAGGTCAGTCTCATGCTGCTTAAGGTAATGTATCATAATTAATATCTTAGACTCCTCCACCCAAGACCAGTGGAAAGGCAGTGCTGCTCCTGAAGCTTGTCAGGCATATGTCAATGAGACAATCCATGCAGCAGGATTGTTTAGTTGCTTCATTCTAAGTATCTGGTTTTGGTTCAGGCACTGAAGTAACGAGAAACAGTGAGACAGGTTGATGTTGTCTGCTTCTAGGAAAAACAAGATGCACTCTTTCTTGAGAATGGTGTCTGAATCCTTTGTGTCTCCCTGGTCATCCCCTCTCGCCCCTCCCTGTTTCCCAGTGTGGGAATCCAAGATTAACTAAACTGTCTGTGGTCTACAGACCTTCCTACTTTGTGCAAAACGTCTGTTTGATTTCAAAAGGTATGCTATCTAGAGATAAATATTTTGCCAGCTGTGTTTATCTTTTATTTCCTCAATCAAGATCGGATGTCACTATTTTTTTTTAAGTCTAGCTCACTGTAAGGCACGCATTCCTCACCTGTATGGCAGGTTGTGATCAAATAAGAATCTTGCCAGTAACCACTGACAGTAAAACTTGTTTTTTATTTTTGTTGTATATTAAATGATTATGCACATTTGTATATACTCCCCTGATACTTAATAAAAATATTTTGGTTATGGGTGTCCTTGTGCAAGTGAAACCTGCTTCATTGAGGACAGTGACACTGATTGTGCATATAGTTGCACTTCCTTGGTCTGCTTCGGAACCTCTCATCTTCCTGGTCCCCATTCCAAAAGGAAAAATACCTCATTGCCCTGAAATTGTTCTTGTTTTGCAAGATGGATTTTAGAGCTGCAGTATGGGATCTCATTCTGCTTAATGTGTGTCTCTGCTGTGGATAGTCTTGATCAATGTAAAGTCTTTTTAGCTAAACATACATTCTCACTAAATGTGAGTGGATGTTTAAAGACTAAGCATAGATAATCTGACTTCTTCAATACTCTCCTGGAATTATTTAAAGAAACAATTCACTGTTATTACTGATTCCACTATTTAAAATGGAGGGTGGCTGTTACGGGCCGAGGGCTGCCTCAACTATCTCTGAAGCAAGCAATTTTTAAGGTACTTATTTCCAACCTTTCCTTAAATTTCCCTTAAAAAGGGAATTCCTTTGAATTCCATGTGTTCTTTTTTCTTTTTTTTTTTTTTATATTTTAAACAGACTGGAGAAAGTAAAAACTGCCTGGGGGTTATTCGTTGTCATTGAGTGTACTGAAGTATAACCGTGTTTTCTGATCTGTTGTGTGGAAGTTTGCTGCTAGTGTTGTGAGTACATCAATATCTGTTCAAAGTCCTCCAATAAGCAGTTGAAAGAATGATGAGGATTTTAGGTGAAATGTATTTGTGTGAAAATCGTAGTAAGAAAGATGTTTGAGTCCATTTCAGGCCTTACTCATCTAAAACCAGTGGAAAACTGGAACTGAAAAATTTAAGAGATGTGAACAGCCTCCAGGGTACAGTGAAGTGATCAGAACAGCTGCACTGGAGCAGACCAAAATCCATCTGGCAGCAGCAGTTGGGTTATACCCAAGGAAGAGTAAGAACAGGATGAACACATGATAGTTTCCCTAGGTGCTCTCCCCATACTTTAAGCTGAGTGCTAGTGCTCTTCCTTTTTGGTTGGAGGAAAATGACAGATAATAAGACTCAGTCTGATGTGTTTAATACTACGTGTTAGAGTAGGGGTTAAAAAAGGTTTCATTAGGTATTTTTACCTTGAGGGTAATTTACCACTAGTCATTTAAAGCATCTGTTACCATTTCTGCAAAAAAAATAGGAGTTGTGATCTGAGCTAGTCAAGGTCCAGGTGCGTGGTTACCATGGCCTCTTCTGACTACCCTGGTCTGTTTTCTTTGGGCGATCATTGTGCTTTCCTACAAACTGGACCTGGCAATGTGAATGTGTGGAAACTGGGAGGGTTTCTGCTATTGAAGTCTCGTCAGTGCCTACACTTTTAGTTACAACACAGTCTTAGCTGTTGTATTCTGATACAGGCTTAAGGTTATCTGACTCAATGTCATAGTTTCAAGTGAAGTTAAGGTGACACTGGTTGCAGTGAGTTCATTGTTCTTGTCAGATTCTGTAACCGCTGTCTTTTCTTCAGTACATAGCTGCTTAAGCTCCAAAGCAGAATGACTTGAAATGGCCAGGTGGTAGTGTGAACTCCTGCCTCCATGCGCACGCATCCCACTTGCTGTATTTTTTCCTCTGGATGGTTGGGATAGGATGAGTTCCTTGTGCTTGGCTTGGAACTCTGCAAACAGTTCATGATTTGGTAATGTCTCCCTACCATGGTTTTTATTCTTCTGGGCATTTCAACAGAGGCAGCCTAACAGGTGTCAGGAAATGATGCAAGAGTAATCCCTTTCTGTTTATTGTTTTTGTGATGATTATGGGACTAGCAATTTCTTTGATCTTTTTTGTAGTTTGAATGCTCTGCTTGCAAAATCTTGACCTTATGCCTTTTTCGTTCCAGAGGCACAATCACCTGACTGTCCTGCTGTCAGATCCAGCCCTGCACTGTTGTATTCTCTGGATTAATTCGGTTTATTCTAGCAGAGCAATTGCAAACCTGCATTTCTTCTGTTTGGGAGTTTGTGTATAGTGCCTGTGAATAGCTTTTGTAAAGATTAAATAGTTTTTCAGTAAGAGAAAAGCACTATGGGAAAGGAAAGAAGCGTGCAGCCATGGCAGTTTGACAGACTCTCTCCTAAGACCCTAGGTTTCAGAATCTAGTTTGAGTCTTACTGCCTCTTTTGATTTTTTTAAATTGTCTTCAGTGCTGCTTTTCTGTGTTTCTGAGCCTGGCTAAACAGATAGGGCTTTTTTTTTTTTTTTTTTAGTAAGAAACTTGAAAGATTTGAGGCTTTAGTATTACCTTTACCTGTCTTACGTTTCCCCCTTGCTATTTGTATGTCCTGGTTATCCTTCTACTGAGAATAAATTAATAGATTTATGCAGTATAGTGCATTGGAGTCCATTTGGTACAAATGCAGAAAGTGGCACCAGTCACTCCTGAAGGACGTGTAATGTAAAAGTTGGTTATAGCACAAGCCTGCTGTGAAAATCCTGACTTCCTAAAGAGTTCATTGTTGTGTGATTGTGCTGCTGATTGCTTCTTACCCAACTCAAGGAATTTTAATTCCTCTGGAACAATTTTTTTATTTTAAATCTGTTTTAGGATTTTTTGAGGACGTATTGATGATGATTTTTTTTGATGGGCTAATTTTCCTTTTATTGGAAAGATACGAAATATAGTTCGATTTATAGGTAAATCCTTTGAATGAAGCTGCTGCCTGTGTTCCATACAATTTAATTTTTTTTACTAGGTATTACAAATTTGACAGATTATACCCTGCCTGACTCAGCTCCTTAGCTATTATACATGACTTCATAGAATCATAGAATGGTTTTGGTTGGAAAGGACCTTAAAGATCATCTAGTTCCAACCCCCCTGCCATGGGCCGGGACACCTCCCACTAGATCAGGTTGCTCAAAGCCCCATACAGCCTGGCCTTGAACACTTCCAGGGATGGGGCATCCACAGCTTCTCTGGGCAACCTGTTCCGATGCCTCATCACCCTCAGAGTAAAGAATTTCTTCCTAAGATCTGCTCTAAGTCTCCCATCTCTCAGTTTAAAACCATTACCCCTCATCCCGTTGCTATACTCCCTGACAGAGTCCCTTTCCACCTTTTCTATGGGCCCTCTTTAGGAACTGGAAGGTTATTATAAGGTCTTTCTGGAGTCTTCTCCAGGCTGAACAACCTCAACTCTCTCAGCTCATCTTTATAGAAAAGGTGCTCCTGCCCTGTCATCATCTTTGTGGTCCTCTTCTGGACCTGCTCCAAAAGGTCCATGTCTTTCTTATGTTGGGGCCTCCAGCGCTAGATGCAGTGCTCCAGGTGGGTTCTCAACAGGGTGGAGTAGTGGGCTAGAATCGCCTCTCTGCAGCTGCTGGCCAGGTTTCTTTTGATGCAGCCCAGGATCTCAGGATCTGGTCGGCTTTCTGGGCTGCCAGTGCTCATTGCAGGCTCATGTTGAGTTTCTCATCCACCAGCATCCTCAAGTCCTTCTCCTCAGGGCTGCTCTCGATGCATCCTCCGTCCAGCCTGAATTTCTGCATGGAATTGCCACGACCCAGGTGCAGGACCTTGCACTTGGCCTTGTTGAACTTCACAAGTTTTGCACAGGTCCACCTCTCAAGCCTGTCTAGGCCTGTTCATACTCAGTTAGATGATCTGTCTGACCATAGTGACATTTAATCCCTCTGAAAATATATTTTACTTTCTTAGTTGGAGGCAAAATCTATCCTTTCCATAGGTCTAGCCACTAATTTTGAATGTGTTCAGTTGAATGTGTTGATTGTGTGTGGTTTTTTGTATTTGTTCTACTTCAGCAAAGATAGCTTCAGTGATCTGATATGCCTTATTAAATGTTGCAACTTCCTAAAAAATTCTTAAAGTTAATGATACAGAAGTATGCTCTTATCATGTTGTTAACTTCTAATTTATTTTTGTTCACTTTCTTTAGAATTGTGTGCAAGAGATGTCATATAAGAGATCTAATAATTTAATATAGCAATTAAAATGGAGTAGAAATGAAACAACTTGGTAGACAGAATGCTATGAAGTAAAAATTAAAGTAGGATACAAAGCAGTGGTTTGTACTATGTTACACAAAATAATCTCCTCCAAAAGTAGAAAAAGTATACATGTAATTTTTACTGTCTTGATAGTCTTCCAAGTTCTTTGAAATCTTAAAGCTACTGTTCATACACATGCAGAGCTTTTCTTTTTAAAAAACAAGCCCAAATCTCTGAAAGCAAAACAAATATCCAATACAGTATACTAACAGTTTTTTCTTATCTAGTAGGGATAGGGTTGACTAAAATTTTTGTACCTTTGTCTTAAACAGAATGTTGGCTTTGAAAGCTCAGGGAAGAAGCAGCAGGGAGGAAAAACTAACACAGTGGTAAGTATGTCTGAACCAACTGCACAATTTATTAAAATAGAAATCCTCTTCTTTATTCATATGTTGTAATAATCACCTCCATAGTACTTGAATTTTATTCTGCATCATCTGTCATGTTGTTCTGAAGGCAAATTTTTAGTTATAAATATCTGTTGAAGAGCCAAGGGAATGATACGTATTTACATGTAATTATATGCATATACAGAATCGGGGGTATATGGGAAACTAAGTTGCAGGGAAATATTTCTGTTTTAAAGCTCAAAGTCCATCGTGAAATGTTTTAGCTTATGCACCTGCAGCATTTTATACGGCCTTTTTAGGTAAGTTTTTTTTTTTTTAGTTCTTAGTAAAAATAAGCGTATTTTTGAAAAACTTGAATAAAAGATGCCTGAAAAAATGCTTGGAATGCTTGTTGGATTTCTTACGGTCATTTCTGGTTTGCTGATGTAAAGTGTAAGCAAACATTGCATCATGTAATTTCTGTCTTGTTGTATTAACATTCTTTAGCTAGAGAGCATAATTAAGGACATGAAAAGTATTAAGAAGCCAGATAAAGTTCAGTTTTTGTTCAAAGCTCTATGGAAAAGCAACACATGTTCAGAATCAGCTTTTTTTTTTTTCTTTATTAAATGATGCCAGTGCAGATGGCACTAGGCTGCTTTTGCCTCATATTGTGAGGATTTCTAGAGGCAAGTATTTCTCATGAATAAAAAGAATGCCCAATAGAAAATTCTGTTTTCAGAACTTCTGTATTAATTTCTGTGAAGGAGTTGTTATAGTTAACCATCCCCTCCTTCTCCCATGAACACCACCCACCCCCAACATACGACAGCAGCTTCCATCTGCTCTGATTTTATTAATAGTGCTGTTCAGATCGTGGAAACACTAATAAATATTGACATTTCACAGGCTGGGATTTTGAGGTTTACTATAAAATATCAGTTTAAAACATACAAAATCTTCTGCGTATTTCATCTGGCATTGCTACAGACAGCACGTACATAAGAACATGTGCACGTGCTCGCTTTTTCTAGCCTTTTGCGTAGCCTGCAAGGCTGTAGGCTTTGTGTGCTTTGGCATTCTCTGCTGAGCTGAGAAACTGTGCTGTTGCTGCGCTGCTTCAGCTGTGCCTACTGCTCCGAAAGGTTTGTTGCATCCTATGGGCAAATGACTAGCATTGCCTCTTCCCTTCTGTTCCCTTAACGCTGGTTCAGCTCTTTTGACTATAATTGTTTATAACTGGAGCAAATAAGACACTGTTATAACTAGTGACTAGTTGTTGTAACTGGACGAATTAAGACAGTATCACTTCCTTTCTGCTTGAATAGATGTTGACAGTATGTGATACACAGCATTTACTCGTACAGTAGATCCAGACATAATCCCTCAAAGGACTAAACCCAAAGCATAAGCGGTTTAATATGGTTTTATACTTCTTCCAGAGGCTTACCATCTCTTAGTCTGGTTGCTCTGTGTATTTAATTTTCATTGTTTTCTTTGTATAGAAAGTCAGGAATTAGTCCTGTTTGTTTCCATGGATCTTTTTCACAGCAACAATGAAAGAAAATGTAGAAATTAGTGGATTCTGAAAGCAAAGCAGTTCTGAAGTAGCCTTGGTACAGGTAGCTGTACCAAATAACTGTGATTACTAGCTGTACAGTAGCTGTCATTATTCTCTTTTTTTAAAAAAGGGAGAGATGGTGGCTAGTAGAGGATGGAGTTCACTTCGGTATGCTATTGGGGTAAATATTTCATGTTCCTGGCTATGTATTAACTTAAAAGTGACAAACACAAAACCCCAATCATGTCAGTGCCATAAAGTAAAGGAATTCTTTTGCCATTTGAAAACATCAGTATTGAAATATTAACATATCGATGTCATGGCTGTCAAACAGCTTAGTTTTGTGAATATTCCGTGAAGGTTTGAGGGGCTCCTGCAGTTTCCTTCAAACTTCAGTTTGTTGTAGTAGATTTTCTCGAATTTCTATGGGGTTTTTTTTGTTGTTTTTTTTTTTGGGGGGGGGGAGAGAAATGAGTGAGACTCAAGCACAGTGGTTTTAAAAATCAATTTATTCTTCTTAATGTTTTCTTAGTAACACTACAAATACTCAAAGAATATGCAATCAAGTCGAACATCAGAAATGAGGCTCAGATCTAATGCTAATCTCAGCAGCATTGTTAATGATATACAATTAGAGACCATTCTTCAGATGAAATGTTGTAGTGGCACTTACTTGAATAGTTTGGCTGTCCGGATGAAATTTAGTTTCTAGGGCTGCCTCAGAAAAAGAGCAAAAAGGAAGTGTGTGAGAACTAAGCTGCAACTACCTGGGCTGTGGTTGGGTAGTGACAGGATGTGTGTGTGTGTGCTGTTGTGTAGTTATTATGTGGTGTTAATATGAAAAGTCAATATAAATGTTTAAAAAAAAAAATGCCAAAATGACATTTTTTGGGGTATCTGAACATTTTTAAATTTATTTTTTTAATCTAAACTCAATCTATAATTTTCCTCATTCTCTTCTTTTTGCAGAAGGTGTTTCTGTAATGAATCTTGCCTTAAGTTACAAATCTGTAGTCTTGATATAGCTGTGCCTTATTGATGCTTTGGTCTAGGATTATAAGAATATAGAATAGTACTGCATTTCAGTTAAAGGCTGTACTTGAAGTAGAATATTTTATTATGTAGCTATTTGCCAAAAGATTTTTTTGCTGCTTTTCTCAGTTTAAAAATACTTCTTTTGTTGTTTTGTTTTTGCAAAGTCAATCTCTTTTTGTCATTGTTAAGCTTTTGGCGTGATAAGGCCAAGTACTGACTACTGTGTTGTATTTCTGCTTTTTTACAGTTGCAGAAATGAATAGCAATAAATATTCCAAAGATTTCTTTTGATATACTTACCATGAGTTTTACTTGTCAAAATAACTCTTCAGGTTGTTTTAGCATAGTCAGCTTAGATAAATATCTCTACTGGAAAATAACTGTTGCACCAAATATCTGGTTAACCAAGAAAATGTTATTGATACCATCAACATCATTACAACTAAGTAAAGACATTTTATAAAATAATTTGATCAAGAACTTCAGATCTTAATTGCATAGAGGCTTTCTGAATATTTTAAAACAAAACAGAAAGAGTAAATTGAAATCTGATTGGAATTTACTTCATAGAGTACAAAAAACAGATAATTTGAGCTAACGTCTCAAAAATTCACACCTAGCAGTAGTCTTCTGGGAGTTACCTGAAATTGTCTTGCTGCCTTGGCCATTGGAGGTGGATGGGTGTTTTCAGTTCCTTGGTGTTCTTTGGTGTGTTTGCTATTATGTTGTTTTTTTTTGTTTGTTTGTTTTTTAAATAGGCATTGGGAGTTTGGAAAGTAGCTCACCCCAAGAGAAGCTTTGAGTTTTGTTACAAGCTATGAGCTATTTCAGCAAGCCAGGAGTAGAGTATCACTGGTTTTGCATATATCCAAGCAGCTGTTGAATCGTTCAAAGCTAAACTGTTTTCTGCCCTCTCTGTTCCCTGTATTTTCTCAAAAAATGTAGCAAGCATCCTTCATATTTTTGCATTTAACAATTGGTTATTATTTCTTGTATTTACTAACATGTTCATCCTCCTGTTGTTACCATGCACCATTGTAGTTCCATGAGTAACGCCGTTTATTTCTTTTCCTCTGAATGCTGTGTGTGAGCAAGTACAATGTGTATTTTGGAGTTCCCTGCCTGCCTGGGAACCTCCAGCTATGGATGCAGTCGAGCATTGTTTTCAGTGAGGAAGCTTTGACTGTAGCTTCACATTAAAATGGTGAAATGGTTCCAAGCCCCTTTTTATTTCCTACAGCTTGTTCTCTCCCCCAGATTGCAGCACTACAGTTCATTGGTTTGTACTGACCTGTGTGTTTGCCAGTCTCATTCAGTAAAATAAATGACATAACTATTTCAGTTTTGCAATTTCTTTTTTTTTTCTCTAGAAGAGACAGAAAGAAATAGCTTCGATGAGAGGGAGGAGGAGGTGAAAGTTGCCTTAACTTGGTATTGTCATCAAATGAGGCTTTGACACCTCAACCAGGGAATGCCAGTGCCACTTAGAAAAAGACAGTCTCTTCATAGTACATACTGTCTTTTCATGTTTCAGCCTCTTCTTAGTGGACATTAGGTTTCAGTCATACTTTCCTCTCCTAAAGAGAACAAGAAAAAGGATTGCAGAGAAACAAACTTTGAAGCTAGGATTTGCAAGGTGCTGGCTGGTGTCTGTTAAATTAAGACTTCACCATTTCCACCTAAGAGGACTGGATTGATTTTAAGGGAAGCCTGAACAAACCCTTAGCACTGCCCCCTCCAGATTCTTTACAGAATTTGCTGATGAGCAATAGCAGCCAAGTGTGAGAAACGCCAGCTCACACCTAGAATTTAAAGAGGACAAAGTCGCCGAAGCAAAGGTATAGAAATTTATTATACGAAACAGCGCTGAATCGGGTGCATCTCAAAGTAGAGGCACACTCCCTTTTAGTTTCTTAGACACCTTTATACTTCTCATCCCGGCCGCCTGAGCCACTGTCTCCCTTCTCATTGGCTGAGAAGTTGGAGCTCACATTCTTCCCGACCGCCTAGATAAAGCACATATACCTGTTATACAAAATTATTATTCTAAACACCCCGCTATATGTTTGCCTTCACCTACTGTCCAATATTAGTGGTTACAAGTACTCTGGTGTTCATATCTTCATTAGCTACCCTCCAGGTGGCCTTCGTCCACTTATCAGTCTTCACTGCCCGTTGTCCACTTATCAGTCTTCACTGCCCGTTGTCCACTTATCAGTCTGCCACCAAGCTTTGGTTAGCCTCCACCTAGATAACACCCCTGGACAGCCCAAGGGGCCTCCCAGGATCAGTTGGACACAAGGGATAAGACCCCACTATAACTGAACTACTTTTATCAATACAGACATGCTAACAGAAAAAAAGAAAGAAAGAAAAATACATCAATTAGCTGAAGCAAAATTCAGCCCGTTTCTCACAATTCACCCCCTTTCATTCATCACATTTTTGCTGAAGCTCATTATCCTGTTCCCATTTATTCAATAATAACTGTAAACTCCCATTTTGTTCTTCTTTCTGGTGATCTCTTTTCCTTAGGACCATAATTCTCTCTGTTGTATTACCTTGACTCGAAGTTCTTGCATTTGGTAGACTGGTCACTTGCATTCCTTCTACCACACTAGAGATTAACCTCGTTGCACAAGGAATAAAGCAAGGTATGAATAACAGCCCAGCAGAAGCACATAACAAAATGAAGCCCACCTTCTTCCACCAAGAGACTCCAAAAAAGTCATTCCACCAGTCAGCATCTATCATAGACTTCCATCTTTGCACTGGGACATGTGCTAGTTTTCTGATGTTTGCTGCTATATCTTTCACAGCTTGTCCATTGTCATCAATTTGAAGACAACACTCCGACGTGTTAAACTTGCCGCAGAGCCCCCCTTCTTCTGCTAATAAGTAGTCTATTGCCAATCTATTCTGGTATATTGCAGTCCGCATCTGTGTTTGTTGGGTCGCTATTAATTCTAATGCTGAGGCTGTCTGATTGGTAATTACTTCGAGTACTGCTTGCAACCTAATTATTCTATTGAGCATATAGATAGGTGTTCGATATCCCCAGCTACCATCTTGTGCCCATGTTGCAGGTCCATAGGTTTCTATAATGCGTTGAGGGGGCCATTCATCCTGTCCCCATTTTTGAGTCCCTCCTATTTCGATAGCTGACCGTTTATTTCTCCTCAATTCATCATATAATTGGACCCCCAGCCCAGCGGCCTGTGCATCAGACAGCAAGAAAAAGAAAGGCATTATGTATCCAACATAACATATTCCTGACCAATTTGGAGGTAACCTTCGATAAGCATGTTGCCCACATATCCAATAATGGCCTTCTAAAGCCCAAGCCCCTTTAGCAAATGGACCATCCCATGTTTCATCATCATGTGGGGTCTCATAATATAGCGGATCTTCAGAGCCCAATGGTCCTCCTGATACAGTTAGATCCCCATAGGAATCGCAATAGTCACATTCAAAGGCCTCTGCATCTGGATGCCATTTACAGTTACATCCTCTTTCCTTTGTTGTTCGATTTGTAGCTGACCAAAATTTCTTGAAATATGTCCTAGTCCCATTTGAATCTTGCCAAGCCCACTGATAGACTCTTATTACATGGTTTTTGCTAGTAGTATTGTCCCGCTGACAAGCCAGGAACAGAGAATCTTTAAACCCCCCTCTTTTACCAACCTCTTTTGCTGCTGCCCTGCAACCAGGATGCCAAGGTTCATGGAAGGAACACCTTACCCAAGTGCCATCTCTGAGCTTAATATGTGTTTGGTTCCACCTTCCTTGGTACCTTCGACAATTATAAGGCGTACATAGTGAGTCATAACAGTCCATTCCTGGTGACAATGTCCATTCACATTCACTTCTCCCCAAATATTTCCCTCCTGGCCTGGTTCTGTTCAGGCAATAGTTTCCTTTCCCTGGGTATGATATTTTCCATGCAATTCCCTCTTCAGCCCAGAATTTTGTTCCATGGCGCACTGTACTTAAACTACTCACTAACCATTTGGGCTGGACAGGCTGGGCTACCCATGGCCATTCTTCGGATCCCTTCGGGCTTCCACATACCCAACAATTACTCAAATTAAAGCTTTTTGCTATTTCGTTCCCTAATGCCACAAATTGGTTATCTTCTATTTGACTGTAACACAGAGGGATGGTCACAAGGTTCATTATTATTATAATATGAAACCTGCCAAGGTCTGGCACAGCCTTTCCTCCCATCTCTCAACGCCTACTGGGTTGCAGCCAGCAGCGGAGATCTTTCACAGAAGGGGAGTGAAGAGGCTGACCCAGTCTTGCCCTTGGCTTTTGTTTTTTTTACTGCAGAACCTTTGCTTATACCACCCCCAGGTATTACACTGTTATTTTATTACTCTCAAATTTACAAGTTTTGCTTCTTAAGAATCAACTTTAATGGGTCGTTTCCCTGAGTTACCGTCCACTCTCCAGAAGGTGGAGTTACTGGTCCTTTTACCCGAGTAGCATGCGTCCACCCTTTTTCTTTAGTTCTTACGGCTGCTTCTGTTGTCAGGAGTACCAGAAAAGGTCCTTCCCACACTGGAGTCAGATTATTCTCTTGCCAGGACTTCACTAGTACCCAGTCTCCAGGCTGTATCTGGTGTAGTCTGAAGTCCAGTGGAGCTGTCTGAGGCAGTAATCCGCGCTGTCTTAATTCTGCAAGAGATTGGGCTACTCCCCACAGGTAATTTTTAAGAAAAACATCATTAATTTCAGGAATCGGCACACCTTCTTCCCTTCCCAAATATGGAAGACCAAATAGCATTTCATATGGAGACACTCCCAAATCTTTCCTTGGAGCAGTCCTAATTCTCAACAAGGCTAGGGGTAGGCATTTGGTCCAGGGCAGCTTAGTCTCTATTATCAGCTTGGTGATATGTGTTTTGAGAGTTGCATTCATCCTTTCGACTCTGCCAGAGCTCTGAGGATGCCAGGGGGTGTGGAAGTCCCATTGTATCTCCAAAGCTGCACATACCATCTGCAACACTCTGGAAGTGAAGTGGGTTCCCCGATCAGAATCTACTCTTTCTATTATTCCATATCGGGGAACCACTTGCTCTAGTAAAATCTTGGCAACGTTTGAAGCAGTAGCAGTAGTGGTAGGGAAGGCCTCCACCCAGTGTGTAAGATGATCCACTATTACTAACAGGTATTTCCATCTTTGTACCTTAGGGAACTCTGTGTAGTCCACCTGGACACTCTGGAATGGCCTGAGGGCTAATCTTCGCCCTCCATTAGGGGTTTTTCTCATCACCTTTTTATTTACTTTCTGGCAAATTAAACAGTGATCTCCTATCTGTTTGGCCACAGCATACACACCTAAACAACCATACGTTCTCAAAAATTGGTCACATAAAGCTTGTGTTCCCCAATGAGTTTCTGAATGCAGTCTGGACAGTATCTCTCGAGTGATTGCCTTATTTAACATCTGTCTCCCATCCGGGAGAACCCATTTACCTTCTTGGGTTTTTACACACCCCATCTTTTGAAAGGATTTCTCTTCTTCTTCAGTGAATACTGGTAGCTTAATGGGGGCTTCTTTACCAGGTATTAGGATTCGCATTTCTATGACCTTTCCTAGGGCTGCCTCCTTTGCTTGTTCATCAGCCAATCTGTTACCCTTGGCCTCTAGTGTATTCCCCTTTTGATGTCCAGCCACATGCACTACAGCAATTTCTTCTGGTTTACTCAAGGCTTCTAGCACTTCCAACACCAGTTGCTCGTGCACTAATCCTTTACCTCTAGATGAGATTAACCCCCTTTCCTTCCATATCTTCCCAAAGGTGTGAACTACCCCAAAGGCATATCTAGAATCTGTGTATATTGTTCCGTTTTCTCCCTCCAATAGCTCCAGAGCTCGCTTCAAGGCATATAGTTCACATGTCTGTGCTGACCAGGAGTTTGGAAGCCTTCCTTTTTCCACGACACGGTTTTGTACCCCATCTACAATTGCATATCCACTATGACGCTTCCCATTTATACACTGAGATGATCCATCTATAAAGATTCTCTTTCCCTCAGGCAATGCTTTCTCCCCTAAATCCTCTCGAACTTTGGTTTGATATTCGATGATATCAAGACAATTGTGCTCTGGTACCTCCTCCTTCATTTCCCCATATAAATATTGGGAAGGGTTTAGGTTTTTGTCAGTGGTTAATACCAAGTCATCTTTTTCCATTAAGATGGCTTCATACTTCAGAATCCTTGAATCAGTTAGCCACCTTCCGGACTTCTGGCTTAATATTGTTCTTACTATGTGAGGGGTGGATACTATCAATGTTCCCCCAAAGGTCAGTTTCCTACTTTCCTCCACCAGTAAAGCTGTTGCTGCCACCGCTTGCACACAGGTTGGCCATCCTCGTGATACCGGATCCAATACTTTGGACAAATAGGCTACTGGTTGCTTCTGCCCTCCCCAGGTCTGAGCTAACACTCCATAAGCTATTCCACCTTCAACATTTACATAGAGGTGAAATGGCTTTTCCAGGGAAGGAAGAGACAATACAGGTGCCTGGATTAGTTTTTGCTTTAGTCCTTCAAATTGCTGCTGCTCCTCTGCTGTCCACTCAGGTTTTTCTGTTTCTTCTTGCAATTTTTCATACAAAAATTTAACATGTTGACTAAAATTATCAATCCATAATCTGCAGTATCCAAGAAGGCCCAAAAATTTTCTTATTTCTTTCTTGCTCCTTGGAACGGGGGTTGCTATAATACCAGAAATTCGTTCTGGATTTATCCTCCTTTTCCCTTCGCTGATCAAATGCCCTAGGTACTTCACCTCTTTTTCCACAAATTGCAACTTAGTTTCTGAAACTCTAAGTCCTTTTTCTCCCAAAAAGTTTAACAATTTGATGGTGGCAGATCGAACTTCCACCTCCTCTTCCCCAGATATTAGTAAATCATCTACATACTGAAGCAGCTTAATTCCTGGAGAAAATGAAATTTGCTCCAGTATTTGTTCTAATACTTGCCCAAAGAGGTTAGGTGATTCTGTAAACCCCTGTGGTAAAGCCGTCCACCGGAATTGCTGCTTCCTCCCTGTTACTGGGTCCTCCCATTCAAAGGCAAACATGTCCCGGCTTTCTGCTGCCAGGGGACAGGTCCAAAAAGCATCTTTAAGGTCTACTACACTGAACCACCTGTGTTCATGAGGTATTTTGCTTAACAGTGTGTAAGGGTTGGGTACAACTGGGTGGCGCGTCTGAACAATTTTATTCAGTTCCCTCAAATCTTGCACTAGTCTCCAACCTCCATCTGACTTCCGGACCGGTAAAATAGGTGTATTATAAGAAGACATGCATGGCTCTAAAAGGCCATCTTTTAACAATTCTTCAATCACAGGTTGGAGCCCCTTTCTCCCCTCTAGGGATATAGGGTATTGCTTCACACGCACAGGTTGACTCCCCTTCTTTAATTCCACTTTCAGAGGGGGTATGTCTAATCCCCCTCGGTTTCCTTCTGCCACCCAGACTATTGGATTAATCGCCTTTTCATCCTCTGTCGTCAGCTTATAAAGCTGCACCATCATTCTGTCTTCTTTTGGAACTATTCCGATCCCCAATAATATTTGTAAATCCCTCCCCAATAGATTTACTCCTACTTCAGGTATTACCACTAAGTCCACTTTTACTTCTCGGTTATTACCCTGTACAGTCACTTGCTCCACAATAGGGACAGGAAACCCTTCTCCTTTTATCCCAACCACATTCGTTGTAAGTCTCCCAATCTCATATCCCTGTGGGATTTTGGTTATACTTGTTCTTTCTGCTCCTGTGTCCACTAGGAACACGTATTCCTCCTTCTGGGGTCCTAATTTTAAATTTATCAAGGGCTCAATATGATGGTTAGACCCCAGAAGGTAGAGCCCCTGACACCCCTATTCTTGGGAATAATCATCTCGTTCCATTACTCGAAGCACCCCATCTTCTCTTTGCCTTATTGGACATTCCCTCCTAAAGTGTCCCTCTCGCCCACAATGAAAACACTTTCTAGGTCCAGTTTGCCACCCATGAAAGTTTCCTCTCCCAGATGGTTGAATCCTATATTCTCCACGCTCGTGCTGTGGTCCCTGGCTGGGACCTCTGCCACGATTTAACCGTCTCTCCCTCCCCCTCTCAGGCCGCTGCTTCATTACTTGTTCCACTGTCGCCACCATCAGCTTAGTCTTAGTCTTCTGCTTCTCATCATCCCTCCTGACATACACTTTCTGAGCCTCTCGCAACAATTCATTCAAATCCCGACCATGCCAGTCTTCCAATTTCTCTAACTTTTTCTTTATATCAGGCCATGCCTTAGTGACAAAATTAACTTTCAACAACTCTCGCCCCACATCACTCTCAGGATCTATCCCTGAGTATTGTTGCATATTTTTCCTTAACCTTTCCAACCAATCTGTAGGAGATTCATCTTTTTGTTGTGTACTTTCAAAAGCCTTCTCAAAGTTTTGTCCTTTTGGGACTGCCTCTTTTATTCCCCTGATGACCAATCTTCTGTAATCAGCCATATTATTCCTCCCCTCCGCATTATTCTGATCCCAGGCAGGTCTTGCCACAGGGAATTTCTGTTCCCCTAGGACTCCCCCTGGGACATCAGGAGGATTTTCTCGCTCCCAAATTCTAATACCCGCAGCCCGGATCGTTTGTCTTTCTTCTGGTGTGAACAGGGCTCCTAAAATGAATTGCATTTCATCCCAAGTGTAAAGATTAGGGCCCAGAAACTGGTCGAGCTGCTCTGACAACCCCAAAGGGTCCTCTAATAACTTTTTCATTTCCTTCTTAAATTCCCGCACCTCAGTGCTAGTCAGAGGTACATTTACAAAGCCTACCCCACCTGGGGCTCCCGGCATGGGTACCTCTCTCAAAGGAAACATAACCTCTGTGCGTTCCCTTTTAGAAGAAGGCAGAGGGAAATTCTGAACATCCCTCACAATCTGATCCAATTCCGTGACCCGGGCCTTCCGAGTTTCCCCAGGCGGAGGGGCACTAGGTCTCACAGGATCACCCCCTTCTTCCTCACTATCTTCCTCCTCCCCCCAGTTATCTTCTATTTCGTCAATGTCAGGGTTATATGGGGGTGGCAAGTGTTCCAGGGGTTCCCACTTCTTTTCTTTCTTTTTACACTTCTTTCCCCCAAGGTCTCTTGCAACAAATAAGGGGTGAGACCTTCTCCAGCACAAAGCATATTCGCTTTCTTCTTGGTTTACCGGGTTCTTACTATTTACATATAAGTTCAGAGCCTGGCATAACCAATTTTCTGTTGACCCAAACCGTGGCCAATACAACGAGTCAGATCTAATGGGTTCTTTTACCCATTCAAACATACAGTACCGTATCATTGTTTTTTTATCTTTTCCCCGGGTGCAACCCTGCCCCCATTTCCTGAGCATCACCCCCAAAGGACTGTCAGGTGGAATGCTCAAACCAGGATCTTTGGATCCCTGGTTCTTCATAACCTTCTTTCCACTAGGCCTATTTCCCATTTTTACTCTCCAGCGGGACTACTTTCACCTGGAACCTTTTCGCTTCGCCCCTTCACCGGCCGGTCTCCTCGCGGAGAGACGGAACCGCGGTTAGAAGGGCTCCACACTCGCTTCGCAGGCAATTCTGCGTCTCACTCACACACTCTCAGTCCCGCTATCCCAGCCGCCCGAGTAGTACTTAACAGTCAATTTTCTTACCCGGGTCCCGTGCACAGAAATTGTCGGCTGCCGCGCGTAACTTAATCCTGTCAATCCGATCCTTCTTTTTCCCCTTCTTTGCTTCGGGAGTCCTCCGTCCGGATAGGACCCGCTGCTCCTCACGGGACGAGACAGTAGGTTGGAGGCCGCTGAAATCAGCAGGGCGCGCCTTCTCCTCTTCGCTGTCCCGTCTCGCAGAAACAGGAGTGCAGATCCCGGACGAGCCCCCAAATTGTGAGAAACGCCAGCTCACACCTAGAATTTAAAGAGGACAAAGTCGCCGAAGCAAAGGTATAGAAATTTATTATACGAAACAGCGCTGAATCGGGTGCATCTCAAAGTAGAGGCACAC
>JAHREE010000379.1:5304749-5389732 GCA_033628505.1 Tringa tobata
TGTGTGTATATATATATATATATATATATACTTATAGATGCACTTCTCTGAGATATATATATGAGAGTGGTGGTGTGGAAGAGTTTTCTTCCATCCCTTTAATGGATGGGTGTAGAATTTGAGTTTGTCAAGCCTGAGTGATAAGTTGTATTTCTGTTTAGTGAAAGCACTGAAGTACAGCAGCCCCTCAACCTGTTGTCATATAAATTAAATATACTGTGAAGTACTTGGCAAGCTATGTACCCGCAGAGGAAAATCCAAGTGCATGACTTCTTTTCTTGTCTCAGTAAGAGGAATCTTGAAGCCTGTGACTTCATATAGCACAGTGGCCATGGTATTTTATTTTCTCCCTGTATTACTAACATACTGTCTGAAAGCTGAAGTGCAGTCTGCTAAATATATCTGAAAGACTTTTTTGGCACTTGGAGAAGAAAGTTTCCTGTCACCAATCCAGAAGTTGAAGTATAATTTCTGCAATTTCAAAAAAATTGGAAATTTAAAAAAGCATATTTTAATTCAGATTGTTGACAGTTTGATTGAGAAAATATATATTGCATGCTGGTTTGGAACAGTATGTATTTTTACATGAGTTTCCTGAGGAAATGAAGCTTACGTGATCCTCTTGTCTGTCTGCACGTATTGGTCCTTCCTGAATAATTTTTGATTTCAGCCAAACTTGAAACTTGAGGTGACATTTTGAAGATGATTGTTTCTGAATTTTGTGAAAATTGGTTGCTAATTAGAGGAGAGAGACCTAAACTTGTGCTCTTGCTGAGGAGAAGAGAGACGGAACATGGCTGATATATGCCATCAGTAAGCAGCTAGTCAGTTTGCACCATTTAGGTTTGCTCTCTACTGCTCAGTAGGAAGATCCTAGAAGCCATGGAGAGGAGGGGGGACTCTACGGTACCAATGTTGTAGCAATGATCCAGTTTAAAGGAAGAAACGTACATTTTCCTAGCAAAGTGAAGTTTCCTTAGTTCCAATGTGCACAGCAAGATGTATTGCATTTTTCCAAACTGCATGGAGTTGCAGAAAGAAGTCACTTCTTTATCTATGCACTTGGAGCTGTTTCCTTTTAAACTTTAGACAGAACAGTTGGTAGAAACCATGCTGGCTCTTTTTGTTGTATTCTGTCTTTAAATGAGGGATTTCAGATTAAGGTACATTATTTCATCTTATCACCAAAACCAAATTAGCTTTCCTATAGCTAAATTTTAATGCTCTGATGGATTTTAATATAGAGGGTGGATTTTATTATATGAAGGAAAAATATCATCCCAGTAACCTTTGTAAAGGTAGGGGTACGCTGTGTTGTAAAAACACAATTGACGCTTCAGAACTGCTGCTTCAAAATTCTTTGCTTCTCTGGAATGTAGGGCTCTGTTAGCAGGTGACAAGTTACAGGCTAAATTTTGACATCTGGGGCCTGTAGGTGTTTTAAACACATTTAATGCCGCTACAGATCTGTAATAAAATATATAAATATATATAAATAAATAAATTCTCTCTCTCTAATACGTGCATACAGACATATACATATGCAGGTGTGTTACACTTCTTTATTTTTTAAGTACTTAGCAGCCAGGGGAAGATTGAGAAGGTGCTGGTGTAAGTATTTTTGAAGTTGTCTTGGCTTTTAAATTGACCAATTTCTGTTTTACAGTGCCTGAAAATGACAACAAAGCGGAATTTGTTTGTGCGGCTGGTGCCATGCCGCTGTCTGCGTGGAGAGGAGGAAACAGTCACTACACTTGATTATTCTCACTGCAGCCTGGAACAGGTGCCTAAGGAGATTTTTACTTTTGAAAAGACCTTGGAAGAACTCTATTTAGATGCTAATCAGATTGAAGAGCTTCCAAAGGTATGTGGGGTGGTTTTCCTTTTAATTCTGTTTATTAACTGTATTACTTCACCATCATTTTAGGAGCTGAGATAGTGTCTAGCTTTCTGCTTCAGCTTTTAGGCTTCAGTTTGCTAAATATTTTTAAGTAAATGTTGGTCTCAGAAGAAGCAGCCCTGGTAGATGCAATGTTATGTGTTCCAGCTTGACAAGTTTGCTGCATGAATTGGGATGAAACTGCTTAAGCAAATGATCCCTTGAGGTATATAGAAGAAGAAGCAGGCTAATTTATTTCTGTGACAGTGTCTGCTCAAACCGACTAACTGCATTCAACAAATTGTGGCATTATTTTGGGTCTCTGATAACACATGAAGATTAGAAAAGCCAAGATTAATGTCTTGTTCAGATCTCTGTGCCCACAAAAGATAGCTACAATCCAAAGTATCTGTTCGCATGAAGTCCTGCTTTCCTCTTTGGTTTGTCACTGAAGAGACTTTCTGAAGTCTCTCAAATTGCTTTAGTTTAAAAACTAGAGATCTGGAATGCCACTTTGATTACATCTTTGTTATGGAAAGTAATATTTGTTGATTATTTTGAAATCAGAACACAAGACTATATGCTGAATTAACAATATACTAGAGAAAAGAATGAAAATTTGTGCTAGTGAGACTTTTGAGTAGAACAAAGTGATCACTGCAATAGAGTTGTTTCCTCTCTTAGTGGAATTAAAAACTTACTAATTAGATAAAAGACTTAATCTTTAAAATTGTTTTGTCACAATTGTGTAGAAATCTTCACTGTCATGTAGATCAACTGTAGAATGCTTTGT
This sequence comes from Tringa tobata, assembly GCA_033628505.1. NCBI lineage: Eukaryota > Metazoa > Chordata > Aves > Charadriiformes > Scolopacidae > Tringa > Tringa tobata. Next base: position 5,307,422 of record JAHREE010000379.1, read on the forward strand.
CAGATATTGGGAAAGTTTGTTATAACCCCTTCAGGTTTTGCTGGTTTGGATTTCTTGAAAGGTAAGTGAAATAAGGAAATGAACCAATTTCAGGATAGTAACCGGACAGTTATCAGAAGCCCTAGATTCCAGTAAAGCTGACTTAAACCAGCTAGGTGCTTTTGAAAATCCAACCTTAAATGGTCCTGAGAAGCCACCCATGAAAATTGGGGGGGGGGAGGGGAGGGTTTTATGTTGAATAGAGCTAACAACATATAAGTCAGAACTAGACATTTTGCCAAAGTCTGTCATAGTTTAGAACTTCCACTGCTGTATTCTTCCCAAGCAGATATTTCTTTATTCTAGACTTAGTCACTTTAGATTTTAGTAGCTTGCTTTTAAAGATTTTGTATTGGCCTTTGATTTTTTTTCAGTTTTCAGAAATTATTCCTCTCTCTCATTCTTTAATTGGAGAAGAATAAAATTTCAGTGCTTAAACAGGATAAAATACCTCTTTTGGCCAAAAAGAAAGGAAATCTTCTGCACTCTTCTTGCATAAAGTGTCCCACTGTAGTGATCAAATGAATGCATGTTGGCATTTTAGACCAGAATAAGCAGTTAGTGTACTTTGTCTTCCTTTTCTGTTACATGCCATTTGATTTCATTTGTTGGTTCCTATATGAAATCCACTGCTTGAACAAGATGCAAGACTGCTTGAACATAGTTGTTTTGTTCCTTTTTGCTCTTCTGTGCTGAACTGCATGGACCTGTAATAGCCTACATTAGTTTCATGTTAATGTGTTTGTATATTATAATAGGTCATCTGTATAGGCTCATTTTTGAGAAGCTAAGTGTTCTTTTCAGCTTTTGAGTACCTTTGGTCATTATTTTTTGCTACCCTTTCAATTTTCAAAATAAAAACCCCACATATATAAATTCAAATACTATAAATGAAATAAACAGAGAGATTATGGACTAGTAAAGACATAGTAAAAGTGTTTTATTTAATCATTTGACAGAAATTGTAATCTTAAAACTATCCATAGAAGATCTGTAAGGTAAGGCCTGTAATGTTTGAAATAATCCTAGCCGATTTGAAGCCAGAGTTTCAAGCTGTGTATGCCTTTCCCCTAACCCAGGCTGTTATTTAGTCTTTCAACTCTGAAAAAGGCTTCTAATTAAGCCATCTCAGACAGAGGGTGCGGTACTTATTAGGATGTTTCCAGCTTCAGTAAGAAGTCTGGTTAAGATATTCCCACTCTTCCCCTTTAGTCTTTGCCCCTGGTGGTGTGTTCGTATCCCTGTTTTGCAATTTGCTGCCCTTTGTATGCCACAACTCAACTGGTTTGCGTCTATCTTGTCAACCTGGTCACTGAAATGGCCTGTCAGTGTGTGTTGTTTTGTTTTTTTAGATGCTCCCAATATTTTCAGAACTCCAGCATACTTCAAAAATTGCTTCTTACAGCATAGCTCCTCAATTTAGTTGACTGGCTGAGGCCACAGTGTGAGCAAACTGTGGTGGAAAGAAAGATGGTAGTAGAGAAGGACTTCACTTTACACAAAGTGCTGGTGTGTTGTCTCAGTTTCTAAAGTGACTGGGCATTTGAAATGCTTTCATCTTGTGTGCTAAATCATATCTCAGAAGGTACTCTGTTTTTCCCAAGTGTCAACGGCGTGCATTTAAGCTAAAAAGCTCGAACTAGCAACTTTAGTTATCCTTCTCACTTTGCTGTTTGGAAGAAATTGGAATTCTGCAGTAAAATAGTTCTTAATTATATGACCAGTTAGTCATACATTAGTGTTTACTAACAATAATGATGATCTACTTAATCACTGAATATGCAGACATTAAAAAAGAACGACAACAAAAGGAACAACTACAAAGTCAATGCCATACAAAATTCCTTCTCCCTCCTTTCCCGCCTCCCCCATTTTCCTTTACAGAATCACAGAATCACACGGGGTTGGAAGGGACCTCTGAAGATCATCTAGTCCAACTCCCTCCCCAAAGCAGGTCCACCTAGAGCAGGTTGCACAGGAACACATCCAGGCGGGTTTTGAATGTCTCCAGAGAAGGAGACTCCACCACCTCCCTGGGCAGCCTGATCCAGTGCTCTGTCACCCTCACAGGGAAGAAGTTCCTCCTCATGTTTAGATGGAACTTCTTATGTTCAAGTTTGTGTCCATTTCCTCTTGTCCTGTCACTGGGCAAAAATGAAAAAAGACTGGCCCCATCCTCTTGATGCCCACCCTTTAAGTATTTATAGGCATTGATCAGATTCCCCCTCAGTCTCCTCCAGACTAAAGAGACTTTCAGCCTTTCCTCATTAGGGATCTTGAAGTTCCTTATGCTGCATTTGCTTTCACCTGACTAATCCAGGAAATTTCTGTTGATTCCAAGGGTCCAGATTATTGTTTTCAGGGGTGAGTTTTAAGTAGATGTTCTTCCTTGAAGTACTGAAATAAAGGAATGGCCCTACTTCCTATATAATATCCTAAATAACTTGTAACTCTTCAAAGCCTTAATGATATCAACTAGTTCTAACAGGGGCTTGTTTCTGACGAATTAGAAACATCCATAGGCAAGTTGAAGCTCATTCCTTGAACTGTCCACTTCCTTACAGATATTTTTTTTGTACTATCTGTAAAGTTCCTACATATCATTTGAGGATTTTGCTTCCATTACAGTAATATTACTGTATGGAATAATAATATCACTGTATGTTTTGTCAATTTCTAAAGCTTTTGGGTAAGAATCTCAAGGTACCTTGCATATAGGAAGAGATCTGGCTCTGAGCTAATACTTGATACATATTATAATGCATGTATACAGGTTTCTATATGCTTAGATCAAACTTTTTTGCTAGTTTTTGTCATAATTTCTTTGAATTTTTGTGTACCTGAGGTAGGAAGCATGGAGGAGAAAAAAATATTGTAAGATACAATGGAATAAAATTTAAACTCTTAAAGAAGATCAGTATCTACTCAAGTCCTGTGTTCCAGAACTATTTGACTGACATCTTTTTTTTTTTTTAAGAAACTGTAATTACCTCTGGGGTATCACATGGCATGTCTATTGTGGAAAACATTTTGCAATGTTTGCAAGATGATGTGTAACTACAGGTCGCAGTTTCTGAGATATGGGAAGGAATTTGTAGGAACTGTTAAGCATAGCAGCTGGCTTGTGACCATTTGCAGTTTTTTGCTTTCCTAAGCATTGTAAACTTAGTCAATTTTGAATAAAACTAGTTAAATAAAGTTTTTCTGTTCAAAAACTCTAAATAGTCTGGCCTTCAAGCTGTAAGGTCAGAAGTTTAAAGGGATTAAAAACAAAAGCTATGTAGAGGAAACTAAGAGAAAGTCTCATTCACTTTTTTTCTGTTTCAATAGCAACTTTTTAACTGTCAGTCTCTGCACAAGCTGAGTTTGCCAGACAATGATCTAACCACATTGCCAGCATCCATTGCAAATCTCATTAATCTCAGGGAACTGGATGTCAGCAAGAATGGTAAGTCACTTCACTTATTATGTTGGGGTAGATAAAGGGCAAATCACCGTTGACTGTACAAAGACACTAATGAAAGTGTAATTTCTAGAAGCTACACAGCTAGTAAATTTTAGATTACAACTCTAAACCGCTGCTTAACAAAAAGGTGCCCTTTTATGGTCTGGTTGTGATATTTAATTATATCTCTCAAATTTGCACTTTGAGATTCATTACTGAAAACCAATACTGCGAAGTATTTTGTATTGTCTCAAAATGCACATGCTTGAATGACTTGTAGCGTCTTTCCTCATGTTTCACTATACTGAAGACTTTGCATGAGAATTTGTAAAATTTTGCTAGATTATATTGTTATATTTTGTTTCATATGAAACTTGTTTTCAGTTTATTTTAATGAGCTGTCTGAAAATTGTAAGACTTGGCTGCTTTGCTGTTTTGTTCTGGGGGTGGTAACCTCTGTCAAATGGGGCAAAGTGACTATGGACAATGACTGGTTCACTTGTCTGACTTGTTAAAAGTCTATCATTCTGTGTGAGTCAGCCTTTTATAAATTATAAAATGTTGTGAGCCAAGTATTATATGCATGGGGTTTTATTAATGGTGCTACTTTGGCAAGTTGGCAGATCTTTGCAACTGTGAGGAAATTTAAATAACTTATATTGTCATCAGACCTATTTGTGTGGCTTATTTGAGCAAAAAAAGATTTCAATCATGCTAATTGATAAGAGTATAATAATCTTGTTTTACTAATTCAAAGTGAAGTTAGAGGACCTCTCCTTGAAATTATATTTGAAAATAAGAATTGCATGCTAAAGATTTTATCAAATTAAATTCATCGTTTTATTTGGACTGCTAGCTAATTATGACTCCGCAAAGTTAAGTTCTGATTTATTAAGAAAGTATTCCAGTTGTTGAGGAGTTGGCATTCTCCTTGATTGTCCATTGTAGACCAATCTGTACTTAAACTGTTACTTTATTATTTCTGCCTGATGAACGTAGCATTTACTGTGATAAATTGACTTGATTATCACTGTTCTGTTCCTGGTACAAGTGGATTAATAGTCTTCCTTAAAGAACACTGGCCTTAAACTTTCATACTGACACAAAACAGAGAAAGAATCATCTTTTTGTCCTAGACTGAACTATTGAAAGGATTAACTGTTTCCAACACAAGTTCACATGCAGAAGACTTAAAAGCAGCAAATGGGCATTTGAATTCTAGTGCTGGTAAATTCCTTAGCTTATATACGTAAATAGGCAGCTGGTCACTTACCAGCTAGAGAGTTATTTGTCTGTCCAAAATGGTGTAACCTTTAGCTAAGCCTTCAGAGAGCTGCTGAAAGAGCACTTGTTCCTCTGAGGCATATAAAGAATTTAAGGAGGCAATAGCTGAATGATACACTATCCCAGTAAAATATGAAGCTCTGTTTTCTAGGTGTTGTTTTGTTTTATTTTTAACACCTTTCAAAGAAATGACAGGGCACAAGCTTATTTAAACTATTATCATGTGCCTGTTCTCAATCTTATCACGGTTTGGATAGCTTCTCTGCCTAGTGTTGCACATCAAAAATAGTCCTGAGGTCACATGCTTGTTTACTTGGGACATCTTAGAATCATAGAATTGTTTAGGTTGGAAAAGACAACTAAGATTATAAAGTCCAACTGTAAACCTAACACTGCCAAGTCCACCAGTAAACCATGACCCTCAGCACTACATCTAGATGTCTTTTAAATACCTCCAGGATGGTGACTCAGCCACTACCCTGGGCAGCCTGTCCCAATGCTTGATAACCCTTTCAGTGAAGAATTTTTTCCTATTATCCGATCTAAACCTCCCCTGGTGCAACTTGAGGCCATTTCCTCTCACTTGTTACCTGAGAGAAGAGACCAACCGTCACCTCACTACAACCTCCTTTCAGGTAGTTGTAGAGAACAATGAAGTTTCCCCTCAGTGTCCTTTTCTCCAGACTAAATAAACCCAGTTCCCCCAGCTGCTCCTCATAAGACTTGTGCTCTAGACCCTTCACTAGCTTTGTTGCCCTTCTTTGGATGAGTTCCAGCACCTCAGTGTCTTTCTTGTAGTGAGAGGCCCAAAACTGAACACTGGATTTGAAGTGTGGCCTGACCAGTGCTGTGTACAGGGCAACAATCATTTCCCCAGTCCTGCTGGCCACAGAGTACATTTGTATTTCTGATACGGGCCAGGAGGCTGTTGGCTTTCTTGGCCACCTGAGCACACTGCTGGCTCATTCATTTGGCTGTTGACCAACACCCTTGGGTCCTTTTCCTCCAGGTAGCTATCCAGCCACTCTTTTCCAAGCCTGTAGTGCCACATGGGGTTGTTGTGACCCAAGTGCAGGACCCAACAGGCCTTGTTGAACCTTGTGCCATTTGCCTCATGCCATCCATTCATCCTGTCCAGAACCCTCTGTAGAACCTTCCTACTCTCAAGCAGATCAACACTCCTGCCCAACTTGGTGTTTTCTGCAAACTTAATGAGTGTGCACTCAATCCTCTTGTCCAGGTCATTAATAAAGATATTAAACACAACCAGCCCCTATACTGAGCCTTTTTCTCCCACTATTCCTGAAAACTTTATAAAACTCAAAACAAATCATGGTCCTGGTTTGTCTCTGTTGGGTGAGGTAAGAAACAGTGCTGTTTCTTACGCAATAAATTTGGTATTATTTGAGACTTCATTTTGTTGGCTTAAGTGCCTTTCCCTTTCTGTTTCCCTGTTCACTGTTGCAATCATGGAACATTTTTCTCTTGACAGCTGCAATCCTATTCTCTTCCCTTGCATCTTCTTTTCTCTTGGTAAGAATTTACTGCTCACTTTCCCACTGCCCAGAACTGTTCTGATGTGTGTCTATAATAAAGCCAAATAGGATAGACTTTCCAAGACTAGCAAAACTGATAAAAATCTCTGATTCTTTCTTTTTCTTTGTTAGATATTAAAAGAATACAGTGTAGAATGTGGAAGCAGGGGGCTTTGTGGGAAGCACAGGGATTGCTTTCTCTTAATTTATTTAAAAAAAAAAATATTAAATTACTGGGGATTAATTGCCAATCGTAGTGCCAGATGATGAGAGGTGCTAAATTCTAAAATGGAGTTTGTTTTCAGATTCCTTTGGTTGTGGCAAACAAAGGTGATAGTTCCTTGTATTTTTCTTGTAGGATTGATATACCGTAAGAGTTTTCTTCTGATGTGAGTGGAGTTAAATCATAGAGTGCGGATGCCTCTAGATCAAATATTCATTTAGTTTTAAAGGCTGCATTATTGCAAAAGTAGTTAGTTAAGACTAATTTTCAAATACCAGCATACATGAATAGATAGGATTTTCCTGTAAGATAGTTGAGCAGTTTGTGGCATAATCAATGTACTGACCAAAGAGATGTACTTAATTTTCTGAAGAGCTGATACAAAATGAAAAATGAATGAGTTCTAATATGTGTTTAAGTTACCTCATGAATTGCAGTTTGGCTCACAGACATATGTTGCTCAGGAGAGCATCCAGCTTTCCAACTAGAACTGTACACACACGTGTATGTGAGCAAAATATTTGATGTTTAGATGAAAGATCAAAATTGCAGAAATTCTTTAAGGTAGCAGATTCATTACATATAAAGTATTAGTCCAAGGAGAATCTTCGTGATGTTTTACAAGCTCATAAAATGTCTTGCCTTTTTTATTTTATTTCAGATTTAAATGTGTCTTAATTTCATATGTACAATATATAAAACTGTGTAGTAGAGACACCACAGATGTGCAAGTACAGACACTTAAGAATATTTAATCATATTGAGTCAGAACAAGGATTCACATTAGTCTAGTGTCCTGTCTTCAACAGTGACCAAAGGCAGAAGCCTAGGGAATATTTAGTAAACTACAGAAAGCCAGGAGTCATGCATGTTTCCCTGTATGCTCCCAGTGTCTAGCATCTTCTGTTATTGGGTGTCCTTGAGCCTCAATAGCCCAAACGCCCAGGGTGGGGTTTTTATTTAGTAGTCTTCATCTGACTTTTTCTGTGTCAATATATCTAGTCTTTGCATGAAGTGATGTACGTTTCAAGGCATGTACAAGTGTTTGGTTTGGAATATTTATGGCTGCTGAAGTGGTCATGGCATAGATCCATGGCACAAAATATCAAACTGTTGCTATATGTGCAGTAAGCATGGAGAAGAGTTAGCTTTAACTCTGCCTTTAGTCTTGACAATAGGCAATAAATTCTGTAGTTTTTTGGAAGTAGTGAGTGCATCAGTTGTCTTTTTATGCCATTTTAACTTGATTCCCAGGGCTATTGTGAACCTTAAATATCAGAGGTATTCCATTACTTCTTTCCAGCTATGCTTCAGCTTTGAAGCTTTTACCTGACTTGATACTATCCTAGTCACAAAGATGAAATGAAACTTGAGCAAATGGCACAATAAATAAACTGTGTTCTTATACCAGGAATTGCATCCTGCATTGTAGGAAGCATCAAGAGATACCCTTTTTTCTCAGTCCTGCTGCATTACACCCTAAAGAAAAGTTGCAGCGTACAGAATGTAGGACCTACGTAGAAAAATGAGTGTTTTATTTACACAGCTAAGGGAAAATTATAATTTTTTTAATCCTGTATTGCTAAGTTATTTACATATTGACATGTACAGGAAAAAAAACAATCCATAACAACACCCTTCACCCCTAAATCTGTCTCTTCTGGGGTTTATTAACCTTTCAGGGACAGTCATTTCCTTGTGGCTCTGGGAATGCCAGCCTTAGCCTGCATCTAGGACAACATGGAAGGCTGTCAAAGAAATACTTTTACCTCTTCTTTGAAGAAGGGGAAAGCATTCATGTATAGTGTATGATGGTGCATGTAAATACATGGAAAAGTTGGCTTTACAGGTTTCTAGAATCAAGTTATTTGATCCCCCCCAACAGTGGGATGGTCTATTTTTTCCTGCTTGCAGGTGGTGAAGGAAAAAGATTGAATTTTTAAGTTCTATATTATTCAGGCCTCTGGAGGATTAGATAGAGAGACTAGAAAATAACTAGCAAGACCAAAAGAAACATGGTGTTTTGGAAATAAAGGTATCTTCAATAGTCTGTGAAATATTAAGGGAGTGGTTCTCTTTCACTGTGATGTTACGGCAAATTAAAACACATGAGTTAGTCCATCTGTATTGCAGGGAATCTTCATGGAAAAATGCACAAACTAAAACCAAGGAAACACACACACAGACCCCGCCTCCAGCCATATCTGCCTATAAAACTATTTTAAGTAATTTTAAAGAGTTTTGTTAACAGATGCACATTTAAATCAAATATGTTTTCTTCAGTGTTTTAGAATCATCTGCTGATTTGGCAAACTAGCTTTAGTATGCTTTGTGCCAGAACTTGGAGAGTTGGAGAATGAGAATCAAGTCTTATGCTGCCCATCTGGTGCATTTAGGAGTATGGTTTTTTCAATGAATTGAGAATTATTCATAGTTGATAGGAAGACAGTTCCAAGTTTTATTTTCCACAGGGAGAAGTAAGAGAGGAAGGAAGATCCTGAATACAAAAATAACTTGCTCTGAGTTTGCTATTTCTCTGCTTATGCTGCGAGGGTGGTGGGTAGGGGCAGACAGGAGCAGAGATTTTATATAATCCATGATAGTGAAATAAAAGAAAAGGTAATTGATCTGCTGCTGACTACTGAGTCTGTAGCTTTACTATAATGTGTCGCCATATGGAGGTCATAAATTGATACTAAATGTAGGCAGCTATTCTATTTACAGTTCTTTATTCAAGTGTTTATAGTATTTTTTCTTAAATATATTGTTTGTCTTATTAAAGATACTGAATGGGATCTGTATCTGCAGAATAGAATTATCTCTGTGTGTAAGAGAGGATGCGAACAGAATGGTATTTCAATGCAGTCAAGGTCTTGAATGTGGAATTTGAGCATACATATCTGAAATTAAGTTTATTACAGATCTCTTCCTGGACTTAAAAAAAAAATAACTTGTAACACAGAAAAGGCATTGTAAAATTAATTATGGGTTTTTTTTGGAATGTTGATTTGCATGTAAAGGCAGAATGTACTTTTATTTTTGTAAAGCAATGTGTCTGAGTGACAGTCATATGTATCAACCAAAAGTGACTGGAGAGACAACACTGCATTTGCAGCCCAGGGTGGGAGGAGTTGGTAGGTGAAAAAGCAAAGAAGCTTTACATGTTTGTGTTACACTTTAGTTTCAGGTTACTCTGGGGACTCAACAGCACTCCAGCCATGAATTAGGCATAGTTGAAAACCACCTGAGCCTTGGTAATTTTCCAAAACAGCATCGTGAACAAAACTGCTGCCCACAACCTTTCTAGTGTTCCATATTTTGCAATTTTACCCTGCCCTGGTATGTTTAGATTTATGTGAATTAGTGCATCAGGGATATCTTCAGCAAGAAGCAGGATTATTTGCTGTACTCTTTTTCCAGTGAAAAGGCAGTTAGGAACCTGTCTTGCTACTTACACTCCTTCTCCTTTGCATTGTGTAAGGAACATAGCTAGAGCAGGCCTTGGAGACACCTTACTTTAAAAACTAAAGTTCTTCAGTTTGAGGATGAATGCTTGGAAGAATCTTGTGACCTTGCTGGAGTATCCTAGCTGTGCCAGCACATGTGTCTAAAAGGAATGAAAAAACACCCACAAAATGCCCCGCTAAACTGTTGTCCTGTTTTCTATGGCTGCATGAGCTCTGATAATTTAGCAGCACAAGTTATTGTTGTTGGAAAAAGTGATGAGGAGGCATTATCCATTCAAACAGATCAGGAGGCTAACGTACAGCGTAAAATAGGATTCATTGTTGTTTGAACCTCACGAAATTGGCACAAGTTTTTAGCTTTCAGATAAAAAACTTAAAATTTTAATTTCACAAGTGATTTCAAAACAAACATTTTAGAAATACTAAAGTTGACTCCGACTTCTAATACTTTCAAAGCTATAAAAAACCAGTTTATGTATTAATGCTGCTGCTCTTTCCACATGTGGACACTTATTCTGCAAAAGAGCCTTTTGTCTTAATTGTGAGTAATAATTTATTACTATATAAAACTCTGTAGTTAAGTACCCACCTTCTTAACAAAACTAGCACCAAATATATTGCCAATACTGTATTTTTATGTAAATCTAATAATATTATTTATCCCAACAAATAAAGAGTACATTTTTTTAAAAAAACTCATCAGAAAAGCTTAAAAATCTCCCTATGGAAGTATTTCCTGGGTTTTTTTAATATTTTTTTTTTAATGCATGAAAACACTTTTTCTTTTTAAATGAAAATACTGTTTATGTGTTCCTGTCAGATCTGTAGCTTGACTGACATTTTTGGATTAATCATTACATGAACTGTATGAATGTTAGCTATTTTCCCTTAAAACCTCCCTTCAAACAGTCTTCCAAATAAAGATTCAACTTCCATTTTTCATTGTGTAAACTCAAGAAAGGAGGCCCTCGCATAGTCATAGCTTAGAGCCCTGCAAGTGACCATCATTAAAAGGAGGACAAATGGGAATGGAAACTTTAAAATTTTCAGAGTGTATAGAATTGGAGAAAAGAACTTTGTAAAGTGAATATGGAGAGGCTAGTCTGGTTACTAAGCTATAAGTAGATACTTGCCAAGTAAAGTCACTTCAAAGAAAAATCAGGAAGTTCAATGGAGTTTGTTTTCAGAATTCCATAAACATTTTATGAGATTTTGGATTAGTGGTTTCCTTAATAAAAGCAAAAGTTTTTCTGGGAAGGGAACTTTTTTGTCTAAACTAAGTGAAGAGAATAGAGAATGAAAAACTATATAAATGTATTAAAATTCGTGTTTTATTAAATCTGTAAGAAGTTTAATGATGATAGATTAAATCTGTGACAATTTTTTTGAGTTTTGCTTCTTGAGAAAGGTAGGTTTCTTCCATAGGTCTCCAAGCTTATGTATTTTTGCCTTTAAGAGACAGTATTCATACACAAAGAAAATGAAGCTGCAAGGAATTTTACAATTCTGACACTCTGCAAGAGGAGTAACTGGTACAACATATGGCAGCTTTCAAAAGCTTTGGGGTATATGTTTGCAGAACTACATGAACATATATTTGCAGTAGTTGCTCCTTTCTCTTGAAATGATTATTTTTTAAATGAGCCAGGTGCTCCCAAGCTGCTTGGCAACAGCTAGTGTTCTGAGTATCACCCTGTGTACAGAGGCTAACCTTGTGGAAAGCTACAAGTCCAACTCTGAGCATGAAGGTGTTACTGCTTCCCTGCATCCTGGTCAGGCATCTCGTGGAAACCTGAGATTCTGGTCCATCTGAAACCAGCTGTGGCAAGGGGGCCTCTAAGAATTTTGGAAAGAGGAACGAATGTTCAAAAGGAAGGATAGATGGATGGATGGGTTGTCATTGTGCAGTGAATTGACTGGGCTCTAACTCACTGCTTACTTTGAGTAATAAAAAGTGGTAGTCGCATTCAGAAGGTTCACAGAAATCCTACATTAAAGCAAATTATATAAATATATAGGAACACAAACTGGTTGATACCTTAGTTTAAGATTTCAGTTTAAAATTCTAACTTTTGCAAACAGATTGTGTAATCTTTGGGAGAAATGTGGCATGTATTTTTGAGCTCTGAAAGTATTTTGATTGCCTTGTTTGATCCATATTGGCTGGAAGGACAGTTGTACCAGAGGCCTGAGTGGAAGAACAACAAAAGCTTTGATTTATGGGGAGCTGCTTTCAGACAGGTCCCAATAGCTGCTTGCCTTCGTTGAGACCAGGATGAATAGATTAGCTGAGGGAAGAATGTATGTAATGAAGGTTGATTTCATATTTGTGCAAGCTGAGCCTATCTGTTTGCCTGTGTGTTCTCTGCATTTGTAAAGGTGCAGTGTGGGATGGGCTACACAGCAGGCTGTAGTTTCATTTTGCGGCAAGTGGCCTTTTTGGTGTGCCTGTTATTTGGAGAAATTTTTTTTTGCCTCACATTCCCCACAAACTGAGATCTATCTGTAAACTTTTTCTTTGGGGACATCACACATACAGCTGCCACATGTCTTGTATTTTTGAGTGATTGTCTTTGTGCTTTTTAGGAATTGATGCAATATCATTCCTTTTTTTTTTTCCTTTTTTAAGCCTGTTTAAAACACTTCTGTGAGAAGAGCTGAACTTGGTTTGGAGGCACTGTCACTGCTGTACAGCAGTAATGGTTTCAGTAACACAAGTCTGAGCATACTAGCTTTAGCATTTGATTGGGAAGAAAAATATGACTACATGACTAGAGTATGAATGGCAGAGCAAGTCCCTATCTGCAGCTGGACTGAAACAGCACACTGAGGTGTTGGCTTTGGGATCCATTGCAGTGAAGGATTCTGCCAGCAGTGGATGGGACTTGCACAATTTTCTGTAAATCCAGAATTGTCAGTATTTGAGAGAAAAAAATCTTACCTGATGGAGAGAAAACGTTGTCCCAATTTTGTCTCTTGCTCTGTGAGTTATGTTGTCTGTCGTGATAGGAAAGGATTGCGTTATGTAGGGGAGGAGATGAATATAACTCCAGATGGTGAGTGGGACCCCAATTATACTTACAATTGCCTTAATCCAGTCTAAACAAAGAGAGGGACACTTGTGCACATTTGCTCTGACAAGCTGTGCCAAAACAATCATTGCTCTCTGGGGAGTTAGAGATCAGGCAAAGTTCCAAATTTCAGCTGTGTTATGTGATCCAGAACTGAGGCTGATTACCTTCAGATTTGTGGCCGTTGACCCTAAATCCCTATATGACCTCTTTGATTTGCCCTTTGGGCATGTGCTGCAGGTGGTCTGGGATCATGATTAAACACAGGTTAGGCTGGTTAGCTGGTGAGTTTTTGCCAAGTAGAGTTGTGAATGATGAATGCTTTCTGCTTTTGGCTTAGCCTAGCCAAGCTTTTTAGATTCCTCTTCCTTACCTTACTGCCAAATTTTCCTTAACAATCTTACAGCCCCCCCCCCCCCTTTTTTTTTATGTGTTCGTTTTTGTAGAAACTGGCCAGTGAGTTTAGAAGTGCCTGAAATTTGGGGAAACAGGAAGGAAGTAATGGGCAAATAAATACTAAAAGCTATCATGTAAATATCAGTTCTGTGGGAAACTGCACTACAAAAAGAACTTTGCTCTCAATTTGGTTTGGATCTGGTGGTTAGAATTAAAGATTACCAGCCAATTGTATTTTCTCCTGTTGTGCTCTGCAAATGGTCATAGTCCACAAGTGTGATAGTTCGTATTTTTTCTGGAAAACAGCAAGCATGATCTGTAAATCAGTTACAGCACTGAAATGGGTTTGGGATGATGCTTGTTAGCATGTAAAGTAGGAAACAGCAGGATGAAGAACCTGTCCATATGATGCTTTTCAGGGGAAGTGGGACAGGGCTGCAACAGACTGGCTAATGCCCAAGTCATCTGTTGCACTGTCTTCTATACTCCTTGAGTATCTGTGTTTAAAGGAATCAATAAAAAACCTGAAAGAAAAATGGGAATTAGAAAGGAATATGGATCTCAATTTGCAACGCTTATTTGATCAGATGCTTTTGAAAGGTGGGAGTAGCTATCAAATGGATTAATTAGCACAGTGTTACAAAAGGAATGTGGAAAGGTGTGGTCACGGAGACCCTTGAGATTTGCTGAGCTTCTTTAATGGGGAAGAAGATTCAGGACATTAAGGATAGATGGAAGACAGAGAAAGAAGGAACAGATCCTGCTCTTTATAGTCCTTTGTCCTTCTCTCATCTCTTTTTCCAGTGTCTCTCTGCCTTATTATTTACTCATCTTTCTTGCTTTTTGAATTTGCCTTCTTGGAGAGAGAACTGAAAGAATGCTAATCCAATATTAACTGTATGTTTTTAGTATGCAGGAGGAGTATAGATGAGGAAAAGTGAGTGTCTGAAGGTTATTGTATAGCCAGTTGGTAAATGCAACTTCCTATCATATTAGGAGACTGCTCCTCTCTACCATGTTTTTTCTCTTCTGAATGTGTACTACAACAAACGAAAGATACGTTTCATGCTATCATCCCCAATTTACTGCTTTTTTGAATGATGGCTGCTATTTACCTACTCTGAAGTGTTGAGTGATGTTGCTAAAGTTGATGTGTATCATAACAATTCTGTCTCTAAGTAGAAGCAAAATTAAATTTATGGCCTCCTCCATTGTTAGTTTTCTCATATCGGTTGAATTTCTGTTGTTAATTTGTTGTTAAAACTGTTGCTGCCTCTTGCCCAAGGCATACTCAAATAAGAGACTACTGCAGAGTCCTCGGATTATGTACAAAAGCATGCTGATTTAACATGTCTGTATTTGGATAGCTAATATTTTATTTGGCTGCTCTTTGGAGAGTAAGTTTACATTGACATTCTCCTCACTAGCAGATGTTCTGTGTGTTCTGTTTTCTGGGTAGTTATCACAGATTTAAGTCTTCTGTGCTTCAATGAATTCTTGACACAGGCAGTGGAAACTAATGTTAATATTAAAAATATGATGTATCACATGTTGGACCAGAGCAATCTTTCATCCAAAGACTAAGACAAGGCCAGTAGTGTGACCGTCTTTCAGAAAAAACTAAGTTTAGAGAAACTAAACGTGATTCAAACAGCAAAACTAACAGCACAGGGTGAGTCCAAAACACAACTCTGCCTCCAAGGAAGAGCTTAGCAGTGGCTTACTCTGGTTAATGTAGACACTTATTTTGAGAAGGTAAAGATTTATCATTAGCAATAAAGAACTCTTGATGTACTTTTTAGACAATGGAAGACTACTTCACACAAATCACCCATAACTGCATCTATACCGGCCTCTTACATGATAGATTTTTATTTAAAAAAACATCTCACATCTGCCATGGCTGTGTCATGTTAAATGCTTTCCATCCGCATGTTTGGATATTCTTGTTTGATGAAAGAGGCAACTGGAATTAAGATGATGTATATTTAAATTTCTTGGAAATGTGTTTCTCTTAATACAAACATTATATGACAGCAATAGGTAAGATACGTTTCTAGTCTTTATATCATAGTTTTCTGGTATTTCTTTAAACCTGTCTTTGGACTTGACAATATCACTTCTGCTTTCCAGAAATGAAGCTTCATTACATTATAAGTATTACCTTGTAGTTTTGATTTTGAACTGTGAGGGTGATAAAGTGAATTGAATTCCTTGTCGTTGTCTTCTGCTTTAACTCCACTCACAGCCCCCGTAAACTTCACATGGCTGGAGCCATATATATAAAGCTATATTTTAATTTATACATGTGCGCATATA
The DNA here is from genome assembly GCA_033628505.1 of Tringa tobata. Lineage (NCBI taxonomy): Eukaryota > Metazoa > Chordata > Aves > Charadriiformes > Scolopacidae > Tringa > Tringa tobata. Next base: position 5,323,201 of record JAHREE010000379.1, read on the forward strand.
CATGAACATGCATGGTTGTAAACCATAAATGGTCAGAAATCCTGGCATATATTACAGTTGATGGTTCAATTCTTCCTGGTCCCCTCTGTTTCTATATTTTATCATTCTTGAGTTCAAGAAGCTATTTCCCAAAATGAGCCATGATGCTTGCAGGTATTGAACCGTCTGGATAACTGTGCTTTTCCTGCCTTTCATCTCTCAGTACAGCCCCTGGTATGAGTCAAAAGTAATAGGTTCAACCATTTAACGTGACAAATGCTTTCTTCTCAAGAAAGACCTAAAAGTCTACTTCGACCGAAATGGTGTTTCTATTTAGGTTGAATTTACAGACAAGTCAGCATGATGACTTTGCACCCAACATTACCAATTGACTTAATGTGGAAGTATGTGTTTTGTGACTACTTTTCTTGTCAGGTGGTATTGCCATCTCTCAAGTCCTAGTGTATCAGGCCAATCTTGTTACTGCACAAACATAGAACCAAACTCAAAGCTAGCATCAGAAATTGTGTAATTTCTTCTGTAAGTAAAAACATTACTTAGCAGTTGATGCTTCGCCATGTTTTTTCTGCTTCGATTTTTCTCAGACCAGATACATGGAGAGGTATTAACCAAGTCCCACTTGCCAGTCTGAATGAGAAGACACACTACCCTTGTCTTTCTCTCTGCAGCTGGACTGTTAGAGTGTTAATGTCTCTTGAAGCAGCATGAAATTTCACACTCTCACTAGCCTAAAAGCAAGCATCTACAGAGTACAGTTCTTTCCTAGTGGTCTTGTTGCCTGGGTTCAGACTGCCCTCTCTGTACACCTGATGAAACACTCTAGAAGCAGATACAATTGCATGCATTAATTGAAAGACAGAGCTAAAATTCCTTTTACCTGAAAAAAACCCAGTTGTTTTAAAATAATTTTATTTTACTAGTATATGGGTTTTTCTTGGAAAAATAGTATGTTCTTAATCCAAGTGGAGGGATTGCAGTATGAGTGGTTGTTACACTTAGGACAAGTTTATTTAAAATAGAATCACCTATCCCAGGGTATGAGAATAATGGGATACATTCTAAAAGCAACTGCAGTTGTGATAACCATTGTTCTATTTATTTTTATAGTAGAGTAAAGATTGAAGTGAAAGTCTTGGGAAGTAGAATGATTCAGTGTTGTGGTGGATACCTGTCTTGTTTTCAAGGCTTGCTTTGTCAGTTTCTGATAAATACAAATTTGGCAGATACATGGGCTGCAAATTTACTCTGATGTTTCTGGAGATAACCTCGGAAAACTGGTTCCTTCTTGTTTTAATTATCAGACATAAGTGTGTCTGCAGCATTTTTGTCCTTCCCTACAAATAATCTGAAGCTAACAGCAAACATATGTCACATTTTGGGATATCTCTTCAGAACCACGAATGCTGTAAGCATGTGCTAAGATTTGAAGCCTTATCATTTCACCTGGATGTCATACCAGCCATGCATTTGACAGATTCTGTTGGATACTTTTTTCTACGATGTGTATGAATGCCTTTAAAAAAAAAATAATAAAATATTGGGACTGAGGGCCTGATATTAAGTACATTAAAAAGTATGAATACTTTAATATTCGGTAATGAGTAGTGGGAATCGTTAGTGTACTGTGTCTGTAATGCTGCTTGGTGAGTTGCCAGAAAAACTGCAATATGAAATGCTCTAGGAATGGAATAGTAAAAGAACTGATATTGTGTAAAAGTATTTCTTTAATGATAAGTGTATGTAAAATGAAATATCAGAGAACCAGTCCACTAGTTGCTAAATGAATTAATGTTTTTGTAGCTAGCAATTTTATGTGCATCACTTTTATGCCTGTGATGGAGTCTAATAATTTAAGACTGTTTCCCTACCTCTCCCTGTATCTTGCAGGCATACAGGAGTTTCCAGAAAATATAAAAAACTGTAAAGTCTTGACAGTTGTTGAGGCCAGCGTAAATCCAATTTCAAAGTAAGTTTGTCTTCCTTTTCATAATGTTTTATATTTTGCACAAACACTGCTGAGTCTCAAACTTGCTCCAGACATGTTCCAACCCTTGGAGGCAAGGAGCAGAGATACCTGAGACTTACCTTCATTAACCTTATTGCACTGTGATACAGTATAGCTATGTCATTAAAGTATTTTGCCCAAGTTAATAGGATATGTGGGCAACCCTGCACTATACCATGTGGCTTTCTCAGCATTTTAAGTCCATCATTTCTCTGTGAACATCGCGAAATATGCAGAGAGCTTTCTTTCTTGGTAACAACAATTAATTTTATTCTAAAGCCCATACCACTGTTTTTCAAACAGCTTATATGAGTAGATTTCCCTGTCACTTTCTATAGTGACTAAATTAACTTGCCAGAAGTAGCACTGCCAGAGATACAAACGTCACACAGCATAACTCTTCAGGGGAAAAAAAACGGTGTTTGGTTTTAATTTATCTTACTGTCTCTAGTGAATGCCTTCTCCACATTAGGTACCAGGACATCACAAATATATAGCAAGAGTATATTTGTGGTTTGTAGATTTATTCCCTGAAGATATTGTCCTCAATACATAAAAATAATTTTGAATCTTACAGAGAACAAGTATCTAGTGCAGTTTTGTAGAAATTCTGGTTCTACCTTAATTTTAAAGTTATCAATATGCAGGACTTCAATACTATACTGTCGTTTAAGAAAAGGTGACTTAATGTCCTGAATATAATTGGAATAAAGACATTGTATTTTATTTCTATATAGGCTTCCAGATGGATTTTCCCAATTGTTAAACCTAACACAGCTGTACCTGAATGATGCTTTTCTTGAGTTTTTGCCAGCCAATTTTGGGAGGTAAGTCGAATTTGAAACTTAGTATCTACATTGAGTTTTAAACTTAGATCGGTTTCTGCAGTTTCTCAAGTGAAGTGTAAACTGGAGGAGGGGAAGAAGTGTATGTTAACAATCCACTTATGCCACCTATTAGTAAAAAAAAAAACCACCAAAAAAGTTGAATCTTTATCACCATTTTTTAATTGGGCTTTCGAAGGACAGAGAGAATGCTTTTAAGGAGCCAAGAAATAAAACTCATTTACATACTTGCATCTTCTACAACACAAGCATTCAAGACTAGTATTTCTGAAATACTGTTTATCATTTAGCTATCAGAGTAATGAAAATAATGATATTTGTAATTCCACTTGTCCTCTCCTGGATGCACCTATTCTTCATGCATATCTGTAACTTTCAAATTCCTTGTCAGGAGTCAGGAGTCTTTCTGTAAGACTTAGTATATTGACAGTGTGCTGACTAAGCAAAATAGTTCCATGTGATAGCTTAAATACAAGAAAATACTAAACCTCTTGAAAATGGATTAAATCTTGGGAGCAAAAGTAAAAGAATATTGTTAAAAAGAAGACTCCTAGATGCACATGGTTCATCCTGTTCTCCTTAGCATGCTGATTTAGCCATTTCTGCTCTTTTCCCTCTTCTCTTCACTCTTATTTTATGCTCTCTTTCCTAGATTGTCACTCTCCTACTCCACCCCATGTTCAGCAAGCCTCTCTTTCAGGAAATATGGCTATTAGTTAAGCAAGTATTTTGCTGTGTGAAAGCAATTGCCTTAGGCTATGTGATTATAGTTGGGTCACCACATTTTACAAGAGATTAGAAAAGCACCCAAATCGAGTGCTGCAGAAGTTTGGTTGATCAGGAGATGTACAATGAAACAGGTGTGGTCCATTAATGACCATTAGTTTATTAGTCTCTGTGACCAGAGTTGTTGGCCTATTCTTCTCTGTCCAGTTATTAGTCTTCCGCTGATGAACAATTAAAAGCACCAGATTTGTTACACACTCAGCTAACAAAATAGCTGCTTATGATGCAGAGCATTAATTATTTAATGTCAGGAAGATGCATAGTCTTTACTTGTTGGCATTTTAATGATTACCTATACATTTTTCTGTTCTGTCTTTTAATAGTCTAAGCAAATGGCAAAATTTTGTTGGTAAAAAACAGGCACTACGAATGAAATGGAAGACTTTTGGTTGACACAGCTGGTCTTATAAGTGGTTAATCTTAAACATAGTTTTAAAAAGCCTCATTCTAATTTTTTATTTGTCACTGTCCACTTCTATAATGCTTTATATTTAGGAAAATGGTGAAGTCATTCATTCCTAATAGCTTGAGAAGAAATCAGTTACTGAAGGTATCTTGAAAGTCAGTTCTCCAATGTAGCATTTCTGTTAATGGCTATGAAGAATTCAGCCTTGGTTTTTAAAATGCAAATAGTGAATTGCAGCATTCTAGCTTGTAGCTAGGAGAATGAAACTGAAATTAAGACTTTTCTCATCAGCTGTTTTGAAATGAATTCTAAATATTTGTATCAGTTTACCTACTAATACTGGAATTGCATAGAACAAATATTATTCTGTAGGAAGATAATGTTTAGATCAAATTAATTAGAAAACAATGAATTGGTAAAATGTCATTTCAAACTAAGGTTCAGATGCCTTTGACGTTGAGTACATCTGTTCCGTAAGTTATCAGACTGCTCTGCTTCCCCATAACTTTACAACCAGGTATAAAAACCTTCTACTGCAAACAATCTTTTAACTTGTACCTCAGAATATGGGAATATTTTTTAAAAACAAACAAGCAAATAAAAAACTCTGGTAGAAGCTTTTGGGATATTTAGAAACTTGTTGGTCATTCCCTTAAAGAACAAGCCTTCAGTTTCTTCCAATTTGGGGCCTTACAGCTATTACTTTTCATTACATGGGAACACATGAAGTAACTGAGTTCTGTTGCTTGCTCTTACTGGCAACTATAGGGAATAATGCCCCTTTAAAACTAAGCCAATGCCATATTAAGGCTAGCAAGGTACTTATGATCCATGTGTCAGGGTCTCTGTTCCAGCGGTTTGAGTTAGAAACCTAGTTTCCCACATCAGTTTCTCTCTGACTGTTCATATTCATTTGTTCCATGGTTTGATTGCTGTCATCTCTCATGAGTGTTGTCCCCTATTCTCTCACCTGCTGTTTTTATAGTGTTCTCATATCCCTCTTTTAGTTTGTTAGACTAAACAAAATTCTATTTCACTCTGGTATGGCAGGTTTTTCTTTTTGCCTGATTGCATTAATATATCTTGGAACGAGTTTCAGCTGAATTGTTCTTCTTTTTGACAGGGGATGATGACATACATTGCTATATTTAGAATTCAAATTGAGATCTCTTCATGGCTTGTACAATGTCATGATTATCTTCTTGTTTCTCTTGGAAAAGTCTGTGGTTATGTTCTAGTGTTCCACTAGCCCTTTTTGCAGCTGCCTAGTGTCATTTCCCACATGATTGACTAATGCATTGGACAGCTCAGTTAGAAATGGCTGATGACTCCACAGGGAAATCATGAGTACTTGACTTGGTGCTATGGCATCTTGTCCCTTTTCTATTTTTTTCAGTCCTTAAGGTTGTACAGTTCTTTTCCCTGCAGTATCCTAATAATTCACTGTGTTTTGTGGTATCAGCCAACTTAAACATTTTTCCTATTCAACACAATAGTCCCAAAATGGGCTTTTGAGCGCCTCTGTCAGTAACGTTCAGCCTGATGCTTAGGAAAGAAAACTTTGTATAATGCAAACTACTTTTAGTATATCCATGCAATGTTTTATTACGTTTACCTCCATGCTTTATTCTCACCTGCAAAGTTAGTGATAAAGCTTTGCTTTTGCAATTTTTTCCCCCTTTATGAGCATTACATACTTGCTGTCCTTCAGTGATGTTGTACTGGTCCAGCTAGTTAGACTTATTCAAATCACCAGGCTTTTGATTACATATGCTAGTTCCTTTGGAATTCTGAGGTGATAGTGTGTTGGGTCTTTTAACTCCACTCCCAAATTTTAATTTGAATGTATTAATATTGGCACAGATACCAGAGTTAGCCTTTATACGAGTGCACAGAAATCTGAGAATTGCTCATGCTTACCTAAGAAAACCATATCTCTTGAATCTAAATACATCATGTAAATTTACATTTAAATATACAAATATATAAGCAGAGCATTTTAAGCTTGAAGCTCACTGTGTGCTAAGTATGAGACAGGTCTTTGAAAGGGGGACAAGGGGGACATTATTTACTGATAGATGTTTTAAGATAAGCAAAGAGTTATCTTCAGTGTCACTCTAGGTATTGTCTCTAAAGGGATATTGCTTCCAGAGACTTCTTATTGTGATGTTGCAATGAATTTACCTTTAATCTTTTTTCTCAACAATTTGCCAGTAGTATTTGCAGTAGTAGATATTTTTAGTAGTATCTACTTTGGGATAATTTTTTGTGCAAATGTACGGTTATAATCAAATTAGGGACTTAATTTAGTTACATATATGCAATTTGGCTGAAACTTTTGCGAATGCAACCTTCTATAGGATACATATATTTCAGTCCTCTTGCTTTTATATGTTAAGGTTTAAAAAAAAAAATAAAATCCTGTATTAGCAAAACTGCAAAGGAGGTGAAAATTAAAGAACACCTCTTTATGAAGTTCTGTTCCAAGAAATGACTGCTGTTGAATAGTGAGTTTCTAAGTATACCTGCTATATATTTCTCTTACATTTCTATAGTTTATATAGTTAAAGAAATCAGATTTAGGAAGAATATTGATCTGCTCCTGGCAAGGTGTTCATGTAAAGATTTTGTTTTATTTTAAAGATGAGAAATTTTTGAAAGCAGGATAAGTTGGTTACATTAAATAACAATATTGAAACAATAATTTTGTTGAGACTTCCACCAGGTATACTTGAAGTTGAATAATATTCTGTTAAAACTTTGTATTTAGGTGGTGTGTAAGTATTTCTGTGGTTATGGATTTTTACAGTTAGAAATGAAATATTTCCGTATGAGTATGAGACATCTTTGTGATAGAATAACACAGGAAATACACATTCTGACACCACGACTTCTATTTTTCCTTTAGTATTGGTGGACTAGTCCTCTGTCTGTATTTCTTTTCCAAATTAAGTGCCAGTTTTTCGTTTCCATTATAGGAATTCAGATGCTTAGCATGGGTGTGTACACCAGCAATTTGAAGAGCAGCTAGGCTGAGTATTTGATGTGTATTATTATATTAAACTTCAATTAACGTTTCCAGTCATAATGGAAGAAGTGACAACTGCTTCAGTCCAATATTTCTTGTCGATTATGGCAAGAAATTATGTCACTTAGACGCAGCCTTTGTCTCCCAGCCAGGAGAGGTTGAAAATGTTTCCCTAGTAGCCTCTGTGTAGGTCTACACATAAGAAAATCACTATTTGTATCTCCGGTTTCTTAGGGTTAGCTGAAGAAAGAGTAGGACATGAAACAAGATTACAAAGCTATAGACCTTTCTGTCACCAAAGGCAGTCTTTAAGTTCACAAATTTAGCTTATTAGAAGTGTAATACAGTCAGTTCTGGCTAAAGTCAACAAAGTGTCAGCATGCATATATAGTTTAGCATATGAATGGAGGTTTGCTTTTAGTGCTTTCAACTGAGAAATTTGACTGCATAGTCATGCTACGAAGAAAACTTACAAACTGTGTAGCTGTTTTCCCTGTCATAAAGCAAAACACCAACTGGAGCCTAATGCAGCGTTTGGTTGTTCTTAGGTTCAGAAGTCCAAGCTCAAAATGACTGTTCAAATCTGTGTGCTTAAAACAAACAAGTTCTGTTTTGTCACAAATTGGTATCTTAGGATGTGAGCAGGGTAAGAAGGCTAGGAAGTCCTCTCCAATTATTTCCCAGATTGACAGCAGTGATATTACCATGAACTGGATTTTTATTAGGGTATTCTTTCAGCACTGTTGTTTTTTCTTGGAGAAGCTGGGAGGAGGAGGTTCCCCTCCAGCAGTTTCTACCAGATGGCAAATACTGCTTGCAGTGCTGGGCTGTGGTGACCTCTGCTCTGTTTCAAGGTGACTGTTATATTCTTAGGTTATTTGTAGGCGCAGCAGATTGCTACTTTCAAATGCATCCAGAAATGAGCGAATGTCTAGAGGAAAAATAAATACTGTTTTCAGCTTTCTATTTTTACTTTAAGTATAGTTCTTACTACTTAATCAAAATTAAGGTTTTTGTCTCTGTCCTTGCAATATACTTGCTTAAGCACCTTCAGGAAAGACTGGTCTGTTCACAAAGCTCCATTTTGAGTCAGGGAACTAATACCCTATTTGGTGTTGTAAGAGGGCTGTTAGTGGGTCACGTGTAGACCTCTTGTCTTTACAGTCCTGCCTGTATTTAAATCAAACTTAGTTGCTACATTTTTGTTAAACAAAGAGATAGTCTTGTCACTGCTGTCCTGATGTGAAAAATTCCACTGCAGATGGTACATTGCTTGAGTGTCAAGATGGCATTGAACTTATCTTGGCCAAGCAGTTGAGTTTGGGATTTAGAGGTTATTTGTCTTGCAACCAAGGATTTACTGAAAGGAAGGTCAAACTGCCTTCCAGCAGAAATATCAAAATGGATTAAGAAGCTGACTAGAAAAAGAATATGGAAGGAAATCTAAGATTAATTTAAAGGTTGCTTTTACATATGGAGGACCACAGGTATTCCTCTGATGAGCCTTGTTATTTGAATGGGTTTGATATGTTGCCAGTATTAGAAATTCAGCATCTTAACTAGTGTAGACTGATCCTACCTTTCTTCTATTACTTCTTGCGTGCTTCTGTATATGATGATAACATATATCCATAATGAATGAGATGAAGTGCTTTAAAATCTTTGGGATGAAGGCAAACAAATGTGTTCAAACAAGTGCAGAAGAGCAGACAAGATTTAGTTTATTTGCTGCTTTATCAAAACCAAACCCCAATGAATAAATGAATTTTAAATAACATGTGGATGTATGCACAAAACATATTTTTATTCTTACTGAAAAAATATTTCAAACTTGTATGTCTTTTTTTTTTTTAAATTCAGCAATATAAGTAAGTTCAGCAATTGCTTTTGTCATAAAATACAGTATATTGTGATAATTTTTTATGCCTTTCTGTTGCAGATTAACTAAACTCCAGATATTGGAACTTAGAGAAAACCAGTTAAAAATATTGCCAAAGTAAGTATCGATGACATTTATTTAAATTACTTTGAAGGCTTTTCTCTGTAGTTATACTGATAATATAGTGCATAATGAAAAGTACGTCACATCTTATAATGTGTAGTGAAGTAACTGGACTAAATTCTCACAAAGAACTTTCTTTCCATACTGCTGAAATTATATCTCACTTCAGATGGACTGGTCTGCCTGTTCAGAGATTTGCCTATTCAGAGATTTTTTTATTTTTTTTTTCTGTCCAGTTCTGTGGATCTCTGATCCACCTGTTGAGCTCTTCAGTTGGCATGTGGGCACCTCAGGGTGACTGTTCTGAGATGTTTGATGCTTCTTTCATGGAGTATTGTATGGCCACCCAGATGCCTGCCTGGGTAGGGGTCTGATGGTTGAGTGCCTGAGACTTAGGCACTGCTCATTGAGATCATTATCTATAAAACAAATGTGGAGTTTGAGGTGCTTGCTCACAATGGCTGAGGGAATGCGATATGTGTGACTTGAACGCTTTTTTGAGTTTAATATACTTCAGAGCTGAAGAAGTACAACTCGTTACTGTGTTGCATGGAACCTGTTCTATAATGCAACAGGCTTGTTTAGCATAATGGCAGCATATTCCTTGGGTGTGTTTTCGGTAAAATAGTTCTGAAAATTCTTACAGCATTAGTCTTAACAGTAAATCTACTTGTACCTCTCTTAAAATCTAGCATCTTTCTAAATGCTTCCTTGCTGTTCTCACTTATTTCATCACACAAGCCCAGGCTGACGGTGTTGGAATTCTGGCTGTTTCTATGAGCTAGAGCAATGCTCTGAATTATCAGACTTGGACCCTGGAGGTCCTGGTTGGTTAACAGGTATAAAAGGTCAATGGAGACAGAAACAGACATCCCAAATATGGGATGTGAGTAACCAGCTCTAGAGAACCTGAATGTGGTGTTGTGTGCTGCAAAAGGGATCCTCCTCTGGTAAAGGAAGAACAGAAACTGGTAAAGAGAGCGACTGGTTTTGGTGGGCATTTGGTGGTGAAAAGGAGAGGCTAACAATTGAATATTCACTTTGTCCAGCTCATATGTTAGCAGAGGCTCTCATGCACTAGGCTGAAGTGTGAATTGCTAGCCCTTCAAATACAACAGTTTTCTTAGTGACTTTAACTAGTTATATGCGTAAGACATGACAAACGGGTATGTTGCATTGGAATTCCCTTTTTCCATGCCTAGATACTGTACTGTGGTGTCCACGGTATAAAGATGCCAAAATTTATATCTGGAGTGAAATGTATAGCATCAGGAAGTGTGAATTTAAATCTTCCAAGTGTGAAGCATTCTGTTCATTCATGTGATATAAATACTCTCTATCCTTCTTTGCTCTTTTTGCTATCACTAATTTTCAGTAGAAAAAATTAGAGGTCATGTAATTTGGGGTAGTAGCACTGTAAATTAAGTTATTCCCAACTGAGCAACAGTATCTATAATTAAAACTTACAGCTAATACAGATTTTGTTTATAAAATTACTTTGACCTTAATTGCCATAATTAACACTAATAGCATGAATTACATGTGATATTTTTAAAAGAATAGTTTACAGAGGTCCCTTTTAGCGATAAGAAATATTTAAACAAATGCAGTAGTGTACCTAAGCCAAACAACTTCTGTTGAAGTTGCTGGGATTTTTTTGTGGACTTTGCTGTTTTCAGGGTTTCATCCTTGCTAGAAAACTAAACAGCAGGTCCCATAAAGATGTCTTCTGCAGCACCTCCATAATGATCTACAGTACATACTGGGATGCCATCTTTATTATTTTCTCCTGGTGCTCTTGTGGTTCAATTTAGGAAGATTAAAGCTATTGAGACTTTTTTTTTTTTTTTAATTTAACTACATTGATACACATTTTACTACAGTGAGGTTTTGGAAACATACATTGTTTATGTATCATGTACACTGGGGGGAAAAAATTTGTTGAGGTGTTCATAGCATTCAAGAGGTGAATCTGCCTTTTAGGATGATAGAACCATGCAGCAGTTGATCTGGCTGGCCAAGGTGCATGGCTTGGCTTTAATGTTAACATTAGAACAGAAGCTAATGTGAAAATCAAACTTATACAGTTTTCCAAACCATATGTTTTAAAAGGAACACACTGTACAACTTCAAACTGTAGAAAATCCGAAGGCTTTTTTTTGGAAGCTGATAAGACGTGGTAGTACATGCTAATGTTTTTGCTATAAAATTTAACTATCTTTTCTTGTTTCTCTGTCACTGTCACCCTTTTAATATCTTCATACTTAAAGCGAATTCTTTTGTGTTTGTAATGAGAAATGCATTTGGATAAAATTCTACAAAATCAGCTATCTCTCTTGCTGAATTAAACATGCACATAATTTTTAACACTAAAGCATAAAGCACTTGAAAGACTGTTAATCAAAATGGGTAATTAATGCCAACACACTAAATCAGCCTTGCTTTGTGCCAAATGCATCATTTTGCTTGGAGCTTATCCACAACCAGAGACTGCAAAACTAGGCAGTATTATAATGCAAACCAGCTCAATGAAAATATTTCTACTGAAAGGAAAGCAAAATTACACAAAGACTATTTTAGAGGCATTTATCTGATAGGTTGGGTTTGCTGAAAGTTGGGAAAATGGTCCAATGGAAATATAAAAAGTTTATTTTTGGTTGGTTTATTTTTTTCCCCAAGCTTCTGTCTGTTGCCTGATTGTCAACAAGAAGAGTAGCCTTTTTAGAAAGCAGCGAGTTATATGAGAGTGTAATTACGATGATTCAGAGCCCAATCTTGTTATCACGCACACCTCTTGAATTGTATTCTACTTGAAGTAAGCTGTCGCGTTAACCTTAGTGAAGCTGACTATTTACAACATCAGCATCTGAGGTGTAATTTAGACTACCTGATCCTTTAGTGTTGGATTGATTTGACAGCAAGTTCAATAATAATTGTGAAACAGATTATGCAGTTTATGGAAGGGATTACATAGCATTGTGGAAAAGATAGAAATAGATGTAACTTAGTGATCTAGTAAATTTTTGTTTCCAGTTCTGTTTTCCGCTTCCTTTAGCGTTGAGTTTTCCTGTTACTTTAACCTTATTGAAAGCTTTGTGTACATTTTGTCTGAAGACGTAGTTGCTCTAGAAACAATACAGAAAAGCACAGAGGTATTAGTCATAGAGTAGCTGAAAGCGCTATAAGTTGGGCAGGCAGTGGGGAAGGAGAGGAAAGTAATTGAGACCCTGGTCTTGCAAACATGTCTGTGTATGTTTTACAGTTCAGGGGATGTGTTTGCTAGATTACAGACATTTTGGCAAGGAAAAAAAAAAGTAAGACAGCGAAGACTAAGACAAGAATGGGAAATTTTGAGTAGCCTTAGAGCCATTAAGGATATAGCACTAGCAGGATGGGGATGGAGCACCCTGATCTTGGAGGTGAGCTGGTGTAGAATTTGTGTATCTAGTGCAATTTGGCAGAGGGGAGGAGAAGGGCTTTATTGCTTAGATTCTATGGATCTGGTGTTAGCTGTGTAAACAATTTGGCCTCAGAGCTGAATGGTGTATAGGAGGAAGGCAAAAACAAATCACTCAGACCTAGGAGTCTGTTGGCCCTTGAATTTGATTTTGTGTGTGTGTCTATCTTTACCAAGCCATTAAAATTAAAAGAGAAGAGTTTGTGTTGAATTGAAAGAAAAAACTCCATTAATCTCAAGCTGCAGTAGAAAACCCCATCAGCCTCATCAAAATTCACTTAAATCAGATTGATCTTTTTTCATTTTCTTGGTGTTACCTGCTTTTCTTTCTTCACTTTTAAAATTTATATTTATTTTTAAACTAAAAATTCATTTCAAATAAAAATCAAGATGCTGTCTTAATTAGGGAAATGAGAGAACTATAAAAATGTTAAAATAAGCAATTTTTTTTCAAATACTCCTTTATTGACACTAATGTATCAAATTCAATCCCATGTAGCTGTGAATCTCCCTTAATCCTCTTTTTGATGCTGAAATTTAGATAATCAGTGAAATTTTGGGCAGCTCTCTCTACTTGCCCACATTCTAGCTAATGTAGCTTGAAAAAAGCAGAAATCTAAAACCTTTTTAAATTTAAGCCCTCACTAAAAGTACAGTATGGTGTTGCACACAAAATTTTGAAAGCTGCCAAGTGATATGTTAGATCCTTTAAATGAGTCTTCAGCTGTGCTTCTGGAAGACTCATTGGGGCAAATTTGTTAGCAACACATGGCACTAAAATTGGTATTGACATGGTCTTATTAAGCTCTGAGAAATTAATCTTAAGCAGTATTTCAGAGAGACTTAGATAATTTATTTTAGAATTGGAAAATGAATTTGAGCGGTTGATAAGCATCTGGTGCATGAGCTTCAAGAAATGAGGGAAAATATTTCTAAGATTCCTCGGAAAGTAGCCTTTTCATGTATTTTTTCTTTTTCTTCTTTGCGACAGGTGGGAATGTAAGTTAAAGGCTTTCCCCTTGAGCCTGTGTATGCTATGTGTGCAGTGCAAAAAAGGGCTTCTGCTTTTGTCTTGATCATGTCTTTACCTACTTATGCTAAGTTTCTGGTTTCTCCCCAGTATAATTACTATAATGTAATGAAAATCAAATCTATCGACAAATGTTGAGTGTAATCCTTTTTTGAGGTTTTTTCATGAATAATATTAATAATCACATTAGCTTATTTTCAGTAAATAAGGCATTTTTCAGTAGAATGTAATTTTTCAACTGTATATTCAAAACAACTGTAATAGTGTATTTGAAGAACAACTGAAACTTTGAATAGCTGCACAGAGCATCTTGTGCGCATGCAGATACTTTTTAGAGGTATTCGTGTTCATACATATTTTCTGATAATATAAAAACTACCATTTAGAAGCTCTTATATTAGTTTTTTTCCAGGATTTGATAGTATGTACACATTTATGGGTTATATTTGAAAGTTTTAGATGCTGTTAATTGTTCTATGGAAATCTATTAAATAAATCCACAGCATAATGTCATGCATGGGATTCACAGCCCCTTTGAAAATATTTGAAATAGTACTCCTGTTGACTCGAGTACCAACCATGTAGATGACCGCGTGCAGCAGTACATAATCTCTGTGGTGTCCACAAAGTAAACTTCAAGTGGAAGAAAAATTTTGCCAAAACACAGCTTTAAATAATGGATTTTACTTTATTTCATTTAAATTTAATCTTTACCATAAATTAGCTTGAAGAGTATTGATAAGTCACAAAATCCAATTTACTTATCTGATTTGTTGTAGTACTTGAGAAATAATTAGGATTACAGACTATATAATATGGAAGCAATTTTGTCAGCAGCCTGGAGGGGTAGAAAGTGTTGTTGGTTACTGTGATTCAACAGCTGTCTTTTCTGGTTTAGCTGATCATTAGGCACTGCTTTTTCACTGTAAGGAAAACAGTTGACCAGCCTTTGGCTGATGAGAGGACCCATTGTGACTGTAGGTGAAAAGCTGAAGTGCTCAAAAGAAAAGTATCTTCACTGAGTTACTCTTTATCATAAAGATTGCTCTAGTGGTCTTAGTTTGTGTAAACTAATCTGCAGATGAGTTTGTGTATACTCTTTCTGTGGCAGTCAATAGTTGGCATGGTCATTAATACGTGCCTAGTTGAACAGTGTGTGAAAATTTGACCTTAATTAGGTATCAGTCCAGTTACACAGCAGCATCACTACTTAATGCTGATTAAAATAATCTATTTGGATGAATACAGGAAGGTTGGATGTAACTGGTATTTTCTCAAATCTAATTCCTTATTAATCCCCTTCCTGTGCAGAACCATGTCCAGACTGACTCAACTGGAGCGACTGGACTTAGGAAGTAATGAATTCACAGAAGTGGTAAGTTTTGCCTTAGTAACATAGCTTTGTATCTTTTATAAATCTCTTTATCCTTTAATCTATTTTTAATCAATGTGAAAATGTAAATATCAAGTTAAGAGTTCTGGTACTGAGCAATTATTATGTATACCTCAAACTACTTTATGGAGCCATATACTGATGAATATGAATATGTTTTTCCTCAATTTGAAAATAATACTCTATGGTATAGTGGGGTTAGTACTGGTAAAAAATTAATGGTAATATGTGTTTGAATAGTAAACGTAATTGTTTGGCTGAAAATAAATTCTAAATACTTATCGGTTATCATGTATTTAAAGTTCTGTATAAGCTGTGCATAACCTGCTTTTATTATTGTGTGCAAACTGTTTACATCCAAAATATTAATTTTAAGTTTGAATATTGTTCACAGTAGCATTTACAGTTGAGATACTCAGATTTTTCCTTCAGCGTGGATCTATTTGTTTTCTGTTCATGATCTCACAGACAAATGCTTCTTATATTTACAATCACTACAAATACTTTCCTTGATAAAGGAATTTAAATAGAAGTATAGTGGAACATACTGACCTGCCATATAATAAAGTCAAGTCTTTGTGTGCCACCATTAGATCATGCAGAGCTGAACTCTCGCCTAGTTTTATGGTTTGGCAGGTCGAGAAGGCTATTTGAGGAATTGTTCATTAGTAGTAGTATACTTCTAGCCATTACCATTACTGCCATATTCTCATTACAGGGTAAATATTTGTGTGGAGGCCTTGAACTAATATGCTTAGACCCACGTTAAGCAGTAACAGACATGAACTAAGCATAGGCTGCAAAATTACCTGTTTGGGTATATTTTTGGCTGTTTGCTTCATCTCTCCCAGCCTTTTAGCTACAAGAGTGAACTTTTGTAACTTATTTCATTAAGATCTTTTGGTTAAAGCTCAAAAAGGTCTGAATCCACTTTTTTGGATAAAGGTCTGTCTGAAAGGTTATAATTTCAGTGAAAAATTTCTCTTGAATAATGAATAATTGGGAGGCAGGACTGCAACTTATCTAGCAATGCTGTATATTTACAATATAACAAAATTGAGTTTTTCATTTATCTGAACTTGGTTGTAGTTGTTAAGGTGCATTAGCACCTGTTTTGTATATTTGTATTTCTATTGTGTAATGGAAGCACAATCCTGCACTTCACTTCATGGGTGGAGCGGTTGGCTTGTACTATACAGATGCACCCTTTGTTGCTAGAAAATTAAAATTTGCTTTCTTTTTCCCCAAAACCACATCTTTGTGGTTTTTGAAAAGCAAGTCTTTTGAGTTGATGGAATTGAAGGGATTTTAGACCACCTCCATGAGAGAGGAAATGATGCACATAATATTTATTTATCATATGCTCCAGTTGAAAAATGATACTTTATGTAACACACAAACAAATAAACACACCCCCCCCAACTTTTCTGTAAGGATTATTTAATGCTGTGAGCAAGTTCTTAAAAGATTTTTGGTTTTCTAATATATTTATATTTAAGAAGTGAATTATCTGGTTTTCTTTTATGACCCAGTTAAACAAGTGTATATAACAGTTATAATGAGACATTACTTAAAGTTGTAACAGATGAAGTTGGTTTTGCCTTTCACTATTTTCTGTATGAAGTTTTTGAAAAATCGCTTCCCTTTGCAGCCTGAAGTACTTGAACAACTGAGTGGGTTAAAGGAATTTTGGATGGATGGTAATAGGCTAACACTTATTCCAGGGGTAAGTCTTTTCACTGTGTTAAATATTTAGTATTTTAATTTACAGTGGTATTTGCTTTGTCAGCTATCATACATGTTAAAGTTGCTATGCAATTTTAATGTTACTTGAAGCCAAAAGGCTAAATGCTACTTAAACGCTTAACTAGTTTACCTAGAAATTGTGACCAATTGTGAGAGTTGAGTACACACAGCTTTTCTTTCATTGAAAGTTATGTACCTCTCATCTAAAACACGTGTTCCAATTCAGGAAAGGGATAAAAATCCTAGATCAAATCCTGGATCAAATTTAGGGTTGAGTGGTCCTTCCAGAAAAGGATTATTTTTTACGTTAGACAGCAAGTAGGAATTTACAGGATAAATATGTTGTGTGATTTTTTACTGGTCATGGCTGTAAAGCAAGCAGTGCCTGTTTAGGCACTTTGTATATGGGAGCATAGCCAGTTCCTGAGAAAATGTTCTGTTGACTTTGTCTGGGTTCCTGACACCTCTTGAAATTTCGTGGGGTCCAGGCTGACCTATTGCAGTGCTTGTGAACCTGTACTTATGTTCTAGTAAAGTAGTAAATAAGCATTTGAAATCTGGGAAGCAGCTGGTCTGTTTTCAGACTTAAAATCTCTAGTAGTCTTCTGACATCAGGCCTTCTTTGCTGATCAGTAGTCTTCTCTACTGATCAAACTGTTGAATTTGCAGCAGACTGACTTTAGAGACTTGGACAATTACAGTGGTGTGTCTCTGTGTGTAGAAAAATATCAACTGTCTGTATCTGCACAAAAGGAAAAAAAAATCTCACAACATTATATAGCTTGGATATTTTGCATAAAATTGTATTTCAGCACTATAAATAGGTTTTCTCTTTTCCTCTGGTATTATACTTGAGAGACAGTTTGTTGTCAAATCTGCTGGATTTTTTTTGAACTTGCACTTTCTATAATGCGTTATTTTCTCTTGTTTTCAGTTTATAGGCACTTTGAAACAGCTGACCTACTTGGATGTTTCTAAAAACAACATTGAAGTAGTTGAAGAAGGTATTTCAGGTTGTGAAAGCCTGCAAGATCTACTGCTATCCAGTAATTCACTTCAGCAACTGCCAGAGTCTCTTGGTTTGTATTTTCAGTTAGTTTATATTCTTAAAAGTTTACAGTTTAAACACAGAACCCTTGAAAACAGACAAATGGCATTTTAGATGTAAATTTCAACTGATTAAAAGTGCCAGTTCTGGATGAAGCTGTAATGCGTAGCTGAATAATAACATTTATATTTGCTTTGGAGGATTCTTGACTTTATACAGTAGTTTGTAAATGGATGAGAATCTGTTGACTGTAACAGAGTAAAAGTATATATATATTTTTTTTCTTCCCCCTCCTGCAGCTGGCACATGGTAAGCTGGAAAACAAGTTATGTAAGATGATCTGCTTATTTTCTTAGGTATATAGCACTATAGGCATGTCAGGAAATACAGAAGATGAGGTTGCTTGCCAATTAAGACTGAGTTTGGTGAATTCAAATGTCCTTTTTTATTTAGTTATTCATTGTATTACAGGTTCCCTGAAGAAGGTAACAACACTTAAGATTGATGAAAACCAGTTAATTTATTTGCCAGACTCCATAGGAGGGTAGGTATTTCACCTGAATAAAAGGTTGAATTGCCTTTCTGCATGCTTTTCTGTAACAATAGCTCCTCTTTTGAAAGTTTTTACACCTGCTTTGTTTCATTTCTTCTACATGTTAATGTCTATATAAAATTGAAAGCAAGT
The DNA here is from genome assembly GCA_033628505.1 of Tringa tobata. NCBI lineage: Eukaryota > Metazoa > Chordata > Aves > Charadriiformes > Scolopacidae > Tringa > Tringa tobata. The sequence continues at coordinate 5,341,632 of JAHREE010000379.1, forward strand.
GCTTTCATATCTTCTAGTTTGCAGCATGTATGTTCTTTGTATTATGTAATGTGTTATTTAATATAAAAAGACGTTTTGCTCACTTACTAATTCAGCCACCAATCTATGGAACAAAAATTGAATGTGAAAGAAAACAAGATATTTAAAAAGACAGCCAGCTGCCTGAAACTGTTTTTTCATAAATATTTGGTGGCTGTGGTAAATATTGCAAGTGATTGAACCAATATCAAGTTTGTAAAAAGTGAATCCAAACACATATGTTTTTCTTTTCTATAAGGAGAATTTTCACTTGTTCATCAGCAGGTTTTATTTAACATATAATTAGGTGTTCAGCAATTTAATTTAAAAATTGCTAACGATGACAAAAATAATTGGTTCAGAATTAAGTGCTATACAAATGAAGAGTATTCATTCCAATTTCTTTTCTCCTATTATAAGTAATGGAGGTTATCTTTTGTTGGCAGAATTCACAAAATACGTACTGCCAGGTTCTTCGGTTCACTGTTTCTAACTCTTGAAATTCCTTTCTTGTCCATAAATTGCACTCAACTTTTGTATGGCTATGATCTACCCATTTTGAATGTTTTCAGTGCCTTACACTTGTATTTTTTCATGTAGTACATAAACATTTGATGTTGCTGACTCCTGTGTTTTCACTGAATGCTCTCTTACGAGGCCAGTGTAAAGGAGATTTAAAAAAAAATCTAAACAACCTCTCTCCGCCCTCCAAAAAAAAACCACCAACACCAAAAGAAAGCTAAACCCAAAAACCCCACACTCAACCAACAAACAAAAAAAGCCCAGAACACATTTTAGGCAATTAGTAAAGGATTTTTCTTTGTTTTGAATTCCCTTGGATTTAAGAGTTTTATTTTGAAATAAATTTGAGATTTGTAATTAATTGTAGCATTGACTGTATATAAACTTAAAGTATTCAATTAGTGTTGGATGAATATTTTTTTTTAGGTTAATATCAGTAGAAGAACTGGACTGTAGTTTCAATGAGATTGAAACATTGCCTTCATCTGTTGGGCAGCTCTCTAATATAAGGACATTTGCTGCAGATCATAACTTTTTAACACAGCTGCCATCAGAGGTATGTATTTAATTACAAAACTAAAATGCGTTTTTAAATGCATTTTAAACTATATATAGTCTGTGCAAGTTTTGGATAACAAGTTAGTAATTCTTTAGTAGATTTTCTTTGTGTATATTTTTAAAGGAGGATGTATACAAATACATGTTTTCAAATAATGGAATTCTGAATTTTTTAATCAAGAAATAGAAATTTGTTGCTATTGTATTGAATATATTTAATATGTAAGAATAAATCAAGTTAAAATTTGCAGGCAAAAATATCTAATACTGATTGTTTTAGAACAATAAAAATTTGCATATTTAGAGTTGTGAAGATGAATTAATTCTTTGGGATTTTTTTTTCAGATTGGAAACTGGAAGCATGTAACAGTGTTGTTTTTGCATTCTAATAAGCTTGAATTTCTCCCTGAAGAAATGGGTGATATGCAGAAATTAAAAGTCATCAATCTGAGCGATAATAGGTTTGTGAATGCATTTATTCAAGTAGGAGTTGTATAAAATACAATAGTAGTGTAGAGGCTTTTTTCTGAATATATTATGCTGTCTTTCCTTATCTCAGGCACAGCTTAGAAGCTGACTGAGATGCGTGTCTTTAATGCATTATTGTTGTATTCTGGCCCTTGCTGTTCCATTGTATTAAGCTGTCTTTATGATTTGGCACATGGTACCTGCTTTGAAGCACAGCATCAATACATTTATGATTGTTAGTGTGTATTTTTCTGGGAAATTAGTTTGGTTATTTTCATAAAACATTTGATTCTTAATAGCTTCCTGTGTTGCATATGGAGGACACAAAACAGTATCACAGTATAGTGTAAAACACCTGAGTGTGCTGGGGAAGGGGAAAAAGAGGGTTGTGTTTTATTAGACCTGTTCAGCAAAAACTGACAAGACATTTCTCTTTGGGTATTGCCAATTGGTAGAGTTGAAATATATTGGGAGAGATAAGTCTGACTGAGCTGTTCGGCCAGTCTAGCTTCTCTGTACTCCAGCTGTGGCTTGGTTTATCCATTAAGATCAGAACTTCCATTATCCAGGGCAGCCCGTTTTCCACACATGTATCTTGGAAAAAATACATTTTTCAGGTGTAGCGCTTTTTTATAATTGGCGTGCATGTCTATCGAAAGATAAAATGCTGTGGATTCAGATTAATTAATTCAGGTTAATTGTCCTCAAAATTGTATTCAAGTAACTGAACAAAGTTAAATTAAACTTCCATTGTCTTTTTTTTTTAAGCTGCCTGCTAAACTGGCCAGAAGTGGGGGGTTTTTTTGTTTGCTTTTTTAAATTCCAAGTATAGCTTTGAATCTAAATTAGATGCTTTTGCCTTTCAACTGTCAATAGTTATTCATTTAACTGTATTTGTATGTGTCTTTTTTAAACATTTTTACAGGCTAATGCAGGATTGTTTCTTAACAATCTTAACAATATTGATAAATGTACTTACATAAATTCTTGTTTTAATTTACAGACTGAAGAATTTGCCATTTACCTTTACAAAACTGCAACAGCTCACTGCTATGTGGTTATCAGACAATCAGGTGAACTTTTAAAAATTAAAAATAAATTACTGTTGACTTTACTCCTAATGGAACTGAGGAGTACAGAGCTATCTGTTAAATAATAAGACCTGGTACTGCGTATATACTTCAGTACTTCCTTGAACCTGGTACTGTGTATGTACACCAGTACTTCCTTGCCATTACTCTCCTGAAGTAAACATCATTGAACCTACCTGTCTTCAGAGACTTTTATACTTCTAGCAAAGTTGTATGCTGTTAAGAAATACCATTTAAGAGATGTTGGGATTTTTTTGTTCCTATTTTTCTTAATTCAGGCTTGTTTACTCAGGACAGTTAGTGCTTGATAAGCTAGTACTTGAATATGTAGCATGCTGTTTCTTCCACAGCTGTACCACTGGGGAAACTTAGGGTGCTTTTTTTTGAGCTAGGTTTCTTGCCACACTTTTGAACTCTGTGATTGTCCAAGTTTCAAACAGTAATGTCTGCTTGAGGCTCATGTTTTTGTTGTGTCCTGAAGCCCTCTGGACTATGCTGATTTCCTCAATGGCATTAAAGTGTACAGGGCTGCCAGAAATCCACTAGCCTCAGAGACAGTAGAATGAAAGCCCTTTTACTAATACAGTAATTTCAAGACTCTCCTGCCGTTTTTTATAAAGGGTGGGGAATAATCAATCTGATATCAATATGGAGAACTGAATACAAAATTTTTCTCTTTATGTGCTTGTCTGCAGCTTTAAGTGACCAAATATATCTGTGTGTATTCCAGATGTACCTGCTTTGGGCTAGTAGTAAGTCCTAACAAGGAACTGGGTTATAATTTGAATATCCAGTGTTTGCTTTTCCCTTAAAGCTGTTACTGCATTTCAGTTCTCAGTCAAAGCCGGTCATCAGTCAAAGGCAGACATGTTAATAACTTCATTTTGTGAAAATGATTCAGAGGAGGAATGGTTTAATACAAGTTAAGAGTACCCTTCAAAGTAATGGGACAGGCATACTCTGTGATATGTAGATCATATTTACTTTTTTATATATATTCTTGTAACATATCCTTTCATTTGCTTCCCAGTCTAAACCACTTATCCCTCTTCAAAAAGAAGTTGACCCTGACACACAGAAAACAGTGCTTACTAATTACATGTTCCCCCAGCAACCAAGGACCGAGGATGGTAAGAATTTTTGAAATAGCCTGTCAGAATGCTCACTTTTGAAAATAATAATAGAAAGACTGTCCATCTAGTATGATTTTTCCCTGGATAATATGTAAATAAAAGTTTGAAGTAAACCTCTAAGTGAAAAAAAGTTACATCTGAAGAATCAGAACAGTAACTTAATGTGACCTACACATTGGTAAATTCTAGGTGAAATTGTTTCAGTGAGCAAGGTGAGGAATAGACTGAGGGGATGTTCATCATGAGGGGAGAACACACTCATGTTCTGTGATGGTTGCCACTGCCCAGTGTGACACCCTATTACATTCTGGCCAAACTTAATGGTTTGGAGTGAAATTCTCCTTAGCACGTGTCTGCTTTAGACTGACCGTTTTAACAGAATGCTAGACAAAATGTCTCCTCCATTACGAAGTACATATATTTGGGAAAGTACATGGCATTGTATGTTTTATTTTAAAGGAAAGAAAAATCAGTCCAGAAAAAAAGCATATTGTTCACATTTACTTGAAACTGTTTTACAAAAGGTTAGGCCTGAAATAGTAAGACATTGCCAGAAGGTTATTTCTGCACCCTTGTGAAATCATTAGGGAAATAAGTATCATTCCACGAGTAACCCCATCAGGACTTAAAGAGAGTTAAATCTCTTTATTTCTCCACTTTGTTCTTCTACAGGCAAAAGGAAAAAGCTTGTACTGATTTAACAGAAATGAAGGGGTTCAGTGGAAATAATTGAACACTGACAAGCAGCAACATCTGCTGTTCCATGGCACAAGTATCTAGTATGCTGAGAGAGGAGTAATCAAAAATATTAGCAAAAGCAGTACATTGTGCATCACTCTTAGTGTCTTCTTATGCAGATAGTGCTTCTGCAGTGCTTCTGATAGAATGTGAAAATCCTAAAATCATTTGGAGATTCAGTGAAATTTTAGGTTACTCCTGAAAGCATTGTCTCCATTTGAACTTTTTTTTTTAACCCAGGTGCTGGGATTTCTTTCTGTAGGCAAGGAAAGGGCTGCGTGTTTGGCTTAGGTTGACAGAATACCCACCTCTGAGGTGGTCGTTCCAAATAGAAGGTCTGAAGATCAATAGGCAGTGATTTTAAAAATTGAAATTTTTAAAATTGAAATTTTTAAAATTCTTCAAGTTATTTTTTTCATCAGGAACAGTTTCAGTGATAGTGAAGTGTATTAGAATATTTTCAGATATGTCAAAACTGTAAGTTTACCTAATAAATGCAGAGTAACAAGTGCATTTGAGCCCTATAATTAAGTATTTTTCTATTTCAGGTATAGAAATAGTTAATCTAAGCAATCTTGGTATTGCTAGCGAAGGATATACATTTGCTGGGGTGGTGGAGGCAGATTTATTAGACTATTTGGCATCATAACATAGAACCTGGCTGATGTAACACAAGGCATGGAGACATGCTAGAATGAGACAGTGGTTACCCAAAATATTTTTTTTATTTCTTGTAAAATTAAGCAAGAAATACTTTGTAAAGCTCCTATAATTTCTATAACTTCTGCAAAATCATATGTTTACCTTAAGTTTTAGGTTCTTTAGGTTTTTTCAGGATTAGTAATAATGCGGGTTTTTTGTCACTAAGTCATTTTTATTCTTCCATTTTTAAAATTTCATTAAATGAAATCGGATGAATACTTCTGGTGCTTAATGAGCCCACCTCACTGAAGTGAGGCTATATAGTTCAATATAAGTATAATTTACATGTATATATGCAAATAAATATTTCCATATTTTTATATATATAAAATACTTTGCAGCAGGGAGTTCTGCTGAAAATTTTCAAGTGTAAGAATTAAGCCTAGTGTCTAGCTGTGCATATCACGTTTTCTACTTTACAGATAGGGATTTTACTATTATGAAAATACAGCCAAGTTCATAAAGCAGTGACAGTGCAGCTATTCAATTAATGGTGCTGCCAGTCTCTTGTATTTTAAGAATGCATACACACCAATCCCATCCAAGAGAAAGAAGAGAGGATTTTTATTTCATATAATGCACCCTATTCTTATGAGAGTCTCTTTTTGTTTTTTTTCAGTTATGTTCATATCTGATAATGAAAGTTTCAATCCATCTCTGTGGGAGGAACAGCGAAAACAGCGTGCTCAGGTGGCATTTGAGTGTGATGAAGACAAAGATGAGAGAGAGGCACCGCCTCGGGTTAGTGTTGAATTTTTTTTTGCACACTTGGTGCTTCCCTTCCTTTTACCCTGGAATCCCATCCTTTTCCTTACTTTGGCTGTGGATTTTGCTCTGCTGAAGAAATCAAGTCTTCTAGTTACTAGTTAATAGTATATAACAGGATGAAGCATCATGGTCTGGGGGGGCGTTTTTTGTTTTGGTTTGGATTTTTTGCCAGATCACTTAATGTGGAGCACAAGGGAAAAAACTCTCAGCTGTTGTAAGGCAGTGTAGGTCATAACTAGGAGACTATCTGACTGGTAGTGACATGGAGAAAACGTAGTGGGGAAACAATGATTAATCCTGATTTTTCTTTAAATAAATTACAGTTCCCATAATTTTTCCTTCTTGCAATCAATGGACACATATCGGGGGGGTGAGTGATTCATAATCTTGGTGAGTTTTATAAACTAAGGTCTCTGTCAATGCATGTAGACTCAAACAGCAAAGTGGAGATCCTAGATTGTTCAGTGTTTTATCCTAATTCATCGTCTGCTTTAAAGTTGATGTTTTATTTATGGTGTTTAATTGAATGTAGAACACTATTGCTTTTTTCTATACAGGAAGGCAACCTGAAGAGATACCCAACTCCATATCCTGATGAACTGAAGAATATGGTCAAAACAGTCCAGACAATTGTACACAGGCTAAAGGATGAAGAATCTACTGAAGATACTGCTAAGGAGTCAAAACGAGAAGGCCAGCCGGTTTCTGTAAAAGATGTGGGGGTAAAGGTTAGGGATAATACTGTCTTCTGACTTTGTAACAACTTCCAAAGATCTAGAGCGTCATTGATCCCTTTTAATTCTCTTCAACCTCCCCACTAATGCTTTAGCAGAAAAATTGTCAGATTAAAGAACAGAACTTATCTCTTCACTGTCTAAAGAAGGCTGTGATAAATATCTGGTTTGCAGTAGCAATTTTCCTGTGACACTAAGAACAAAGAAAGTGACTTGGTTCACTGGAAAATGCAGACAATGGATGCGTTAAGGAGCTGGCTTCTTCAGTTTCTGGAGGATGGCATCTTTGTCTCTTTTATCCACCAGACTTCAACAATGGAATTTGGGATAATCTCTATGCATCTTATTGCTGCTGTCACGGCTGGAGGTTTTACATGATAATTGGGAAGGCAATCATAGCAAGTTGGCACTGGAGTCTCTAACAGGCTGATGTAGGATGATAGGTGATAGCACTAGTGTTTGGTGCTGACATGTCTCACTGTAGATATTCTTGGCCTTCTTTTTATTTAACTGGAAATTTAATGGTACAAATTGGACCCAATAAGGAAGAGAGTCAAACTGACAAAGGGAGGTACCGTACCTCTGTAATCTGCAGATTTTTCTGCATTTTCACTGAATTTCACTGATTTTTAGAGTTGGAAGGGACCATAGAGATCATCTAGTCCAACTCTCCTGCCAAAGCAGGACCACCCAGAGCATGTCAGATCATGCTACTCAGGATGGCATCCAGGCAGGTCTTGAAAATCTCCAAAGAAGGGGACTCCACGACCTCCCTGGGCAGCCTGTTCCAGGGCTCCGTCACCCTCACTGTGAAAAAGTTCCTCCTCATATTCAAGTGGAACGTCTTATGTTCCAACTTGTGCCCATTACCCCTTGTCCTCTCACTGGCAACTACTGAAAAGAGTCTGGTTCCCTCCTCCTTCAGTCCGCCCTTGAGATACTTATAGGTATTAATAAGGTCTCCCCTCAGCCTTCTCTTCTCCAGACTAAAGAGTCCCAGCTCTCTCAGCCTCTCCTCCTTTTGTCACTGGTGCATTTCATACTTTATTATTTCAAAGCTCAGATTTTTTCATTCTGTAGTTTCCCAAAATACATGATGTTAACTCTAAATATCATATGTTACTGAAAACCTTTCAGGATGTTTTTTCTGCTAATGTTCTTAATCCTGCAGACTTCAGAAATTGCTTCACTAAAGAACAAAGCAGACGAGAGAAAGCAATATTCAGCAGGAAGCTCTGTGCAGAAGCCTACTGAACCAGAAGCTGAGCACAGCACCACAAATTCACAGATGACTGCGCTTGTTAAAACCTTGCAGAACACAAAAACAATTGTCAACCATGAAGACACACTGGAGGTATGGCATTGCAATGAACATCATAGTGGTCAAAGAACTGTGCTGGTGTTGTATTCAGTTTGTTACCCTGGGAGATGAAAATTTATGTTGACAATAGCAGAAAATTGCTATCCATTAGTGCTGTAAATACAGATGGTTTGCAATGCAGTATCTTTCTTACTTCAGATTATATTAAGTAAAAGTTGAAATAGCTAATAAAAAGTTAATGATGAAAGATACATGCATTTAAAGAAAAATAAAGCAAACTCAATTAAAAGTTGACCTAAGCATCAAACTGGGAAAAGACTTATACCTAGACAGAATTTTCCAGGTTTTGCTTGATTGTTAGTTTGTCATTAAATAATTGATTTTAATTATCACTGAAGTGACAAACTCATTAGTGGAAGCAATCAAAAACTTGTATATCCAAGTGACTATGCATATTCATTTTAAATGAAAAGTGAAAGGTGAGCTTAAAAATATGTTTTACTCTGTGCTTATTAGTGAGCTGTAATAATATGACTTGGATTGTATTTCCTTCTGATAGAGAGTCAGAAATTTTAAATGTCTAAACTTTTTGCACATCTCTGACAAACACCTTGTATTCATTCGTTTAGAATGTTTCAGACTTGTGATAAATTTCGGAACTTGTCACGTAATCAGTTGTCAATCTCAACCTGTAAAATGCTTTTTTCATAGTTTCACAAGCAGATTTTATTTCTCTGTGTTGTGCAAGCAGTGGAACATGCTTGCATTGGACTTCTGCTGAAGAGACTTTGTGACAAGCAGTGGAGGCTGCTGCTGGCTATTTCCCCCCTAGCGTGTTCCGGCTTCTACATGCTTTCTGAAAATACTGGTTTTGACATTGTTCTTCAGTTTAAAAACACAATTTCAGAAAGTCATATTAGTTGCCTAATGATAGTGATAGCAATTCTTTGTAGCTGGCTGTATGACAGTAAGAAAATGAGGCAGCAGTGTGTAGTCAATCAGGGATAGCAAATTCCTTACTTCTCTGTAATAATCTGCTGATAACTGTTGCCGTTGAATCCAGATCACTTAAACTTTGCATGAATGTAAGTTTTGGTTTTTTTTTTTTTTTTAATTTCAGCATTGATTTCACTTGTTGTATGTCACATCCAAGTGGAAAAGCAACGTAGTAGAGGCAGTAAAGAGTTTGTCTGTTCAGATGGATTTTTATTTCTAATTTTTAGTGAAGACTGTAATAGCTTGTTTGTTACATCTCAGTCAGGTTTGTCCTCCCTGTGGTTCAAAGAACTGGCCAGGTAGTTAGCATCGTGGGAAAGGTGCTGCTCCAGTAGGTTCCACACAGTAAATGTTCTGAAACTTTTAAGAAAAAGGGAACATTAACAGACTATTTTTGCAACCTGCAAAGTGAATTTTGTAGCATTTGTGGCAGTAGGCATGTTTCCTGGAAAGGGGTTTCCACTTTGAGGAAGGATTGGTGTTTCGGTTTTTTTGTTCAAAATATTACTGGAAACAATTGGATTTTGAAGACGATAGGAATATAGGGCTGGTAGTAGGGTACTGAATGGGTTGCATGGCTGCTGTTGCAGCAGTTTTGTCAGTTAATCTCTTTCGTAAGTGCACTGAGCTCCATCTTATGGTTAGGAAGTAGTGATTTCTAGCTTAAATGTATTCAGCATCACTTTTTCTTTGCCATCGTTATTGAAATAAAATTAATTTTCTTCCATTTGGAATTTACCTCAAGTGTAAATTTAAAGTTACAAACCCAAGCTACACCTGCGCTTTCTTTGCTAGATCCTGCAAGCTCATGCAGTCTTTTCTCACAACGTGGCTCTCCATTCCCAAGATTGTCTTGGTCATGTTACTCTATAGCTCTTTCAGTTTGAGCTCTTCTCTGCAAAACCAATACCCACTTAGGCAGTTCTGGGGTGTTTGCTGCTTCAGTGATAACTTCCTGACTTGCATTCAACTGGAGGTTGTCTCCAGTGGTGAAACAGAGGCTGCATCTGCTTGCCCCAAGTAGGTTTCAATTTACTGGTTTGAGTGCTGTTCCCATAGAGTTCATCAGTGACAATGTAAGTCCGCATGTGCTGCTTCCTTAAGGTGATTCAGCGGCAAATATTACTAAATTCACTTGAATTGCACTACAAACACACTACACAGTTATGCTATGCCTCTGTTATGTTGCATGTTTATTTTTTCCCCTTTATTGTTCAGTGAGTAACAGTTTAGATAGCATTTACTTAACCTTTAAGCAGTTATTTAAAATGCACAAAATAAAGCTGTTTTTCCTCTGGCAGGAGTCAGAAGAACTCTCCTCTGATGAAGAGATGAAAATGGCAGAAATGCGACCACCGCTGATAGAAACCTCCATAAACCAACCGAAAGTGGTAGCTCTTAGCAATAACAAAAAAGGTTAGATACCATAAAATGCAATAGTACTGTTGTGTGATTATGATGATTTCTGCACTCAAAGTGGCTAGCTCCAATTAAATTACATAAAAGTAGATTTAATTTCTATGTTTTAAGAAAAAGAAGATCAATTCCTTGGTTAAACAATGAAAGCAGAAAAAAAAATTCTGCAGTTTCTTATACTTGTGTGACAGAGATAGTGTGTGATAGAGAAAACTCTGCTGACATCTTAATTTTTTTGAATCTTGTCTGTCATCAGTTTAAAAGCAAAGGGGGAAAGGAGATGTGTGTGTTTTGTGGACTATTAGCTTGAAGATACTCTTGATACACTTGAAAAAAGGATTTGGTGGTATTTACCTTGGAAATATTCCATATTTCGGTCCTCCATGAGATTTTGTGGATGATTGCTGCTGTAGGCAGCAAAATCACTTGTCTAAATTTCCCAGAGAAGCTCTGGTGTCTTAAGGTTTAGGAATGAACTTCTCTTGTGGAAACTCTTTCTCCGGAGTCACTTTACTCTTTTATTTTTCTTCTTTCCTCTCACAGGAAACTTCAGAACATTGTTTTTGTTACCTAAGTTTTATATTCTCTGAAAGATAGTTTTGGTCTGGATAACCATTTCCTTAAGAGTAAGGAATGACATAGGATTTAGAGAAAGCATAATTTAAAAGTTGAGGAGCAAATTGTAGTTTCCAGTATTTTCCAGGACACAAGGTTTCTCTGTCCATTAGATGTAAAAGGGTGCTATTTAGTGGGGATGAAGGAAAACCACATGGAGGTAGCAGGAAGAGTCTGCTGAGGATCACGTGCAGTTGAAAAGATTGATGTTTATCAATGCTTTCTTTGGGTTTTTATGTCTGACTAAAGTACTAAGTCAAAACTACTTTTTAGACATTAGTTTCACAAAATTTATGCTTTTGGCACCTGTAACTGTCTTGAAGCAAAAATTGAAATGTATTTGTACGCTTATATCAAAATCCTGGCTAGCCTGAAGTACCACAGAAATTAATTTTATATGGATATAGTATGTAAGTATGCGTACGTTATGAAAGAATCAATATGTCCAGGTGTAACATACTCTGAAAATGTTGTCCTAAGTGGTCTGCAGAGCATGGGAATGCATTGGAGTCCAACTCTGCAGAAGAACATTTTTCTTTCTTGTTTTTTTCTATTTATGAAACTATAGAGAGCTTAGCCAGTGATCTAGATCTATCCAGAGTATTTGATCTAATAAATAGCTATTTAACAATGATATAATATTCAAAATCAGGAACTACATACACTTTCAAAATCCTGCATGCAAAGCAATGTACTTCATTTTCATAGGGGCTAACAAACTTATGTAATCCAAAACTTTAAAATCATCGCAAAACCAGAAATAGGACATGATAGATATTTTGGGGAAATATTGCATAACGTAGCACTAGCTTATGCCAAGGAAACTTGAAATAAAGCAAGAAGTTAAATTTCATTAACAGGTAAGGGCTGTTTACATTGACACAATATTTTTCAACAGTAAGAACTATTGCCAACAGTCTTTTTTAAATTTAAATTAAGTTTGCGAAGGTGTTAGCTTACATTTTAGTTTCCAGTACTAGATATGCTGTAGAACAAGAGACAATTTCTAAATACCGTAATATACACATATTAAATAGCTATTAAACAGATGTATGTGTCTGTAACTAAATTGGCAACTTTTAATTTCAGATGATTCAAAAGATGCCGATTCCTTATCAGATGAAGCTACCCACAATAGCAATCAAAATAACAGCAACTGTTCCTCTCCTTCTCGAATGTCAGATTCTGTTTCCTTAAATACTGATAGTAGCCAAGATATTTCTCTCTGTTCTCCAGACAAAGAAACAAATGCTGCTGTTTTATCCAAGATCAGGTTTGTAAGATACTGTATACCACTAAGCAAATATAATAGCAAAATGTTAGTTAACCTTTCATATTTATGTTCATTCCTTTAATTCATTAATTTATCATTCATGAAATAATTTAAATTTTAATGTTTTAAAATAAGGTTAAATAATGGAAGAGTTACCTTTTTTTTAAAAAAGGTACTGTAAAATTCAAGGGCTAATTTTCATATATGGGTTTCTCATCAGTTTTAATAATAAGGTATAATAATTTCATCCTTATAATGTGTTATCCGGCAAAATACTTCAGTACATAATTTTAAAAGCTATGTTTTTAGTTGCATAATTTTGAAGACCAATTTGATTGCTAACATAACTATAAAAGGCTTTTAGAAACTCATAAGAGTGGGCTTACAGATTGCTACTCTTCTTGAGGTTTTAGTTAGAAGGTGCCATTTTTTAAAAAATTGCTAATAGAAACAAGACATTTGTCCAAAATTGTCATGTAACTTGCAAGTATTTGATACAAACAAAACAAAACTTGTTATCACTGTGTACTTTTTGACACTTTAAACTGTCTTTGCTAGTTCCTATTGAATTTAAACATCTGAAATCGGGTGACATGAATGTTGCCAAAATGAGCCCTCTATATAATATATTTCTGTAATGGTAATATAGCAAATCACAAAACTGGTTGTATATTGGTATTTGTACCATTTTGTATGCACAGTATGGCCGTGTTGCATGTTAATGATTATTTTTTCTAAAACAGTTTTTAAAGGAATATGTTGGTTGGTTCCTTTTGGAATTTCTTCTAAGAACCATCTTTTTTTCCAGACAAGAAGATGAAAATTTGAATAATCTTTTGCAAAATGGAGGTGAATTGAGCATTACAGTAGAAGAAAAAATAAATGTGCAAGAGAAGGTTACAAATTTGTCTGAATATGAATTAAGCATTGAAGAAAGATTAGGCCTGATAGGAAAAAGTGTTGATATAAGCACTACTATGGAGGAGTCTCAAAAATTAGACCAAATAAACATGAATATCAATAAACTAGTTAGTGAAGAGGCTGTGCCAGTTCCTGTAGAAAGGTTACCAACACAGGAAATAGTTTCAGTAAAGGGCTTTTTGAATAACAACATGAAAGAAGAAAGTCAGCACTTGGGAAATGGAAACAAGTATGCTATAAATAAAGTAAATGGGCATCCTGAAGAAGCAGTAGAGTCTCCCAGTAAAGACCAATTAACGAGAAGCACTACAGTTGATGGCGATTCTGCTGAGCTGTCTGTTTCAAGGAGCACTGAAGATTTGTCCCCACAAAGAAGTGGTCCTGTGATGAAATCTCACAGCATCACGAGTATGGATGCTGGTGGTCTTAAAATCTACGATATTGTCAGTGAGAATGGATCTCAACAGCCAAACTCAGTGGTGAAATCAGCATCTGATAGTGCAGATGGAAAAAACATAGTCCGAAGTAAATCTGCTACCCTTCTGTATGATCAGCCTTTGCAGGTTTTTCCTGGGTCATCGTCATCATCTGATTTAGTATCTTCTACAAAAACGGTGTTCAAGTTCGACTCAAATCACAATCCTGAAGGTGCTAATGTAGTGAGAGGATCAGTGACAAGTGGTGCACAGATGTTCTGCGCTCCTCCCCAGTATAATATTCAGTACAGCAGCAGTGCAGCAGCGAAAGACACCTTGTGGTCCCAGAAACAGAACACCCAAGTAGAACAAGGCAGCTTACCTCCTTCACGTCTGCTTAGGTCTGACAGTGCAGAAACCCCCAGCTATGTAAAGCATTCTGCCAATATGAATTTCTCGAATCATAACAATGTGCGAGCCAGCACTGTGTATAACACTCATCAACGGATGGCTGGGAGACATAAAGATATGTGGGCTGTTCCACTGAATGATAGACTGCTCCCAGGAGCAACCAGACACACTCTTCAAAGGCAGAGCAGTGTGTCTTCTACAGCTTCTATAAATATTGGGGATACTGGACCTTCAAGGCGGACCCAGGTTCCTGAAGGGGATTATCTAACATATAGAGATTTGCATTCAATGGGAAGAGTTCCACCAGTAATGTCTGGGCAACAGAGACCTCTTTCTGCCAGGACATACAGCATTGATGGTCCAAATGTACCTCGACCACAGAGTGCTCGGCCATCAGTGAATGAAATACCAGAAAGAACTATGTCAGTTAGTGACTTCAATTACTCACGGACTAGCCCTTCAAAGAGATCAAACTCAAGGGTTAACTCTGAGCACTCCTTATTAGACCCTCCAGGAAAAACTAAAGTCCCTCATGACTGGAGGGAACAGGTGCTGCGACATATTGAGGCTAAAAAGCTTGAAAAGGTAAAAATAATAATTTTAAATCTTCTCTATCTTTTTGTTACTTGTATATGGAATAGGTCAAATACTGTGTGTTTTAAATTGCTTTTAATTACCAGTACAAGTGTACGTCTGATACTACCTTAAAAAGGATAAACATGTTTTTGATGAACATCTGAGAAACAGTCAAATGATAGACTGTAAATGAACTTTTCCCCTAAAGAAAAAAAAGTTTGTTGTTTTTATATCATACTTGCCAGCTTAGTCCAATTATTTTAGAATACATTAAATAGTGTGGCATTGATCTGCTGGACTGCAAGGCCAGGTAATTTTTATTGTAGCATAGTATTCACATTATACTAAAATATTCCCTTACACTTCTTGATTTTTCTGTTCTGCCTTTTTCCCCCTATTTCTTCTCTTTAAGTACAAGGAAAAGAAAATCAGTAAAATCTTTTGAAAGTATAGGTCTACAGCTTCAGTTGCTGAAGAATTCAAAAGCCGTAACTAACATGTATTTGCCTCCGAGCCAGTTGTCTTTTGAAGTTGGGTATCTGACAGATTGTTGAATGAATATTTATTGCTCTGAGATGAGAACACTTAAAAATCTTGTTCATTTCAGGAAATCACAGGAGGTTCTGATATAACTAGAGATGATGAACAGGATTCTTTGTGTAATGTAAATGCTATCAAGAATTTGAACTGATAGGTAATTGTTTAGCTCTACCTATCTTCAAACAATTTGAGTTCTGATCCAATTTGAGTCACATACAACATAAAATGTTTCAGGCTTTCACAGTACTGTGCTGTAGTGGGACCCTTTGTCCCACAAGGCAGTCACAAACCTATCCCTAATAAAAGGTGCATTCTCTGATCTTCTGTTCTCCTGGATGCATATATCAAATCTTACGTGAAACGACGGAGAAGCAAAGATCCCAGCAGTCCCTAAATGCAGAGGGAAACAAAACTTTAATGCGCTGCTTGTGCAGTTTGCTTATTGCCCATTCTTATACCATCTACATTTGACACGTTAGGAACAGTGTTTAATACACCAGTGATACCTGTTCAGGTACTGTAGCAGTGTAGTCACCTTTACTGAAATGAAATTGATTGCCTGACTTGATTTCCTTTATATCTGTCCATACCTTCTATCATGCTTTATATGTAAACCTTAATTTTTGTTTCCTACTCGGGTGATATGGAATAGCTGCTATTGAGATCTAAGCTGTGCATCTAATTTAACAGGTCTGTTTTGTATGTGCATGTTTCCTTTGTTCTGGCCTTGAAGCATTTTAAAGTAGCAGTCTGAAGCTTACTTATGGGTTTAAGAGTGAATGTGTATATAATTGCCTACTTCGTATTCTCTGGGATATGGCTGATTTAGAAAGAAAAATCTAAACTGTAAAAAATGTAGATATGATCTTATATGGCAGCTGGCAAATATGATAATGTGGAAATTCTAGGAATTTAGTAGATATTTCTTTGTTCTTATGAAATAATGGTTTCAGCATTTCTATTTCTAATTAAAAACTAGCTGGGGGGTGGTGCTTAATCTATAAACCAGACTTCTGAAATATTTTGAAGTCTGAAAAAAATCTCAGTAATTGCAGAACTCATTTAAGGAACAAGCATTTAATGAACAAGTTCAATTGCAGAGCTCATTTAAGGAACATTATTGGAAATTGCTTTGACAGAGCTTTTATGGATTTAAAATGGCATGTCTTTTTTTTTTTAAGCTGTAAGACACAACACTGACAGAAACAGGTATACAAAATTAAGCCTTATGATGAATATTAATTTGTATCTTCTTATTTGTGGTTATACACAACAGTGTGGGTTAATAGTATTTCGAGTCTGATATTGAATTTAATCATATTTATTATTTCTATCCTGTGCTTATTAGGAAAGAGGGTATAATGAGGATTTGGGGGTTGGTTTTGTTGTAGCTTTGGGTTTTGTGGTTTGGTTTTTTTCCTTTTTGCTAAGCTCCTGAAGTACTCACTTATTTTGTATTTATGAAGTATGGTAACTTGAGGGAGAGCGAAAGAAGGGTGAACACAAGTAAGTGTCGGCTTCTTTGACAATTTGGAGAAGCGAGTTCTTTTTTTATTTATTAGCCCTTTTTAGCTCATACAGGTAGGAAAAAAAACTTTCAAGAATTTATTTTGCATGAGGAGAGATACAGAGTAGTTTTAAGTTCAGTGAAAATTGCGAACAATGGATTCCAGGCAAGTAACCAGCATCTGTAATCCCTTTGACAAGCTGTTAGGAGGCATGTATCAATCAATTAAAATTATTCACCTGGTTGAAGGAAGGTAAAAAAGTTCACAAGACCATTTGTAAATGGAAATTTTGCATATATCCAGGAGAAAAAACTTGCTTATCTGATGCAAAACATATTTTATTGTGGGATAGAGAGGAGAGCTTTTTTTTAAATGTCAAACTGCTCTCTAGTGGCTATGTAAGCTGTTGGAAAGCATGCAGTCATTTCTACCCCACACCCAACCTCATAAATTTAGTGCACAGGTCAGTTTTTAAGAGCAGTAATATTTTCCAGCATATTTTCCTTTTTCAGTGTGATTTACCAATTTTTCTACCTGATACGTCACAGTAGTCTTCTGTAGTACTCTTGTTAAAAGTTTTCATTGAGGAATTTAAACTTAAACTCTGCCTGTGTAAAAACACCAGTGTCATACACATTTTATTATATGGTGGATTAATTTCTCATCCTCAAACTGCAGTAATAAATATCTGCAACTGTTATCTACACATACCTATTCTGTTTCAATGTGCTGAGTAGGCAGAAACAATTATTGGGCGTGGCTCAGTCCTTTCCTTACATACGTATATTTTCATTTTGTTGTGGATTTCTTGGCAGTTCATCGGGTGTGTGTTTGCTTTCAATTCTAATTTCATCTGGAATTAAGTCCTTGATTTTTTTTATCTACTTTTAAAATGTCAGAACTTTCAGAGCAGAGGTCATAAAGTTTGATTTGGAGTTTGCTGTTCAGAAATCGGGGGTTTTTTTCCTCCATTTTGAATGTACCACTGAACCATCAATGTTTTACAATGATATTTTGTATAGTTCAGAAGTCAATACATCACACTTCAAAAGGAATAAAAATCTTGTTTATTTGGAATGCAAACAACAAAAGTTCTGACCCTTCAAACATCTTATGACAGTAGAACTTAAATTATATGTAATTTTCCATATGTAACTCTTCAACAGGAGTACTGTCACTGTTTGAAGATGCTTTTTTTTTTTTTTTGCATCTTAGAGACCTGGTGTCTTGCTAGAATTCTATCAGATTTCAAACAAAGCTTTTTTTTTTTTTTTTTTTTTTTTTTGCTTGTGTGCTTTTATTCCAAAACGCTTAAAACATTAATTTTAAGCATTTCAAGTGTTCCAGAATACCTCGAGCAAATTTATTTATTTTTTTTCTAGAGAATCTTAGACAGCCAGGGTGGGAATGGAAAGTGAAGGAATTTCTAGCCATTTAATGTAGCCTCAAAGAATAACATGTGTCCACCTTTAGCTGGCAATTGATTCTAATTGATACTGTTCTAATTGTTACTGTTAATTGATACTGTTAAATAAATAGATTAGGCTAATACTTAGGGTTAGCAGTTAATTTACCAGTTAAGGCTATTCCAGCATAAGTAGAATGTAGAGTCTTGCTCCCTGCTTATACTTGAATTTTATTATTCCTGATCTATACCAAAATTTCATGGACTGTTGTGACAGACTCCAGCCAGTCTTAAAACAGTATTATCCAACAGAAGGTCTCCTAGGTAAATTCCAATACTTATTGTTGTGCACCTAAGTAAATGTGTTAAGACACTTCAATTCTCAGAAGACACCCTTTGAAATCTGAAATTCTTAATTCATGTAAGCTGCAAAATGGAGAATATGTTCTGACTCTTACTTACATTATTTTTGAATGCTAAGCCCCAAAACTATGCTACTAGCTACATGCATCTAGACTGATTCCATTAGACGCTGATTTTGACTACAAATCCTGATTTACATGCTGAATTTATTTTAACTTTGTACATAGCCTTTTTTTTTTTTGATGTATTGTAGCTTTTAATATGTGTCCACAGTTTAATAACTGATTTCTAGAAAGCATAGCTTACACAAAAATGTAGTGGAATATGGCATGGATATTAGTTACTGTATATCAGTTTATAACCGAGATGAGACTTCTTAAGCCTCAAATATTTGAATTATCATTTTTTTAGTCCATTATACCAGAAGACACTGTAGCAAATCAGGTAGATAATGGAGTTGGTACTTGGAATTAACATTGAGATTTAATCTGAAGTTCAGAATATACATTTATTCTATGCTTGATTTTTTAATGAATTAGAATAAAAATTAGGGGGTTTTATGGCATCTGCCATTAAATGGCATCTGCCACTTGTCCAAAAGTGTCTTTTCTGGTGCAGCAGTCTTCAGGAATCTCATTAGGAAATTTACAACCTTTATTGTACTCATATTGAGAAGCAAAATTAAGAATACTGTTCACAACCCAAACGTCTCAGTTTCTTCCCAGATAAAAAATAGGTACAGGAAAAATACTTTCTAATTTTTTTCACTAGGAATCTCTTCTTGTGTTAAACTAAAACTTTCTTACAACTCCATGTAATTTTAAATAGTATTTGTTATGCACAGTCTGTGTACTCATTGGATCCTTCTAATTTAGTGTTGAGATGCTGGGCCCATTGTAGAGAATAATGGTGATTGCAGTAGATCGCATGTCTTCACTACATAAATTGCACAATAATTTTTTGTACTTTGGAAAAGGTCTCCACTAAGAAAGATTTTATAAACCCTTGAATAAAACTGCTCTCAGACTATGTAATCACCTTGAAGCTCACTGAATCTTAATTCCTGAATGGACAAGTTTGTGCCTCTACAAATTTTAGGAAAGTTCTACCTCGTATTGCAGATCTATCATAAATTGCAAATATGAATCTGGATTTAGATTGTCACTATTTCATTGACCATCTGTTTGGGTCCTTCTAAGACAAGAGTGAATCTAATGGATCTAGGGATCTTTATAGTAAGATGGTCTGCTAGGGACACTTTCAGGCAATAACTTTCTAGTCTCACCATGCATTCCTTCTATTTTTGTCTGTCTTTTTGCCACTTATGGGAGTTGAAGAGATCTAGGAGCCTCCGAGAGGAGCTTCCTGTAAAACAGACTTCAGGGTCTTGCCTGCACAAGTTGGGAAAGCAGGCCACCTGGCTAATTATAGAGACTATTATGAAAATAGTTGTAAGAAGGTGCTTTAAGACACTAAGGAGATAAGGAAAACTGGCTTTGGCAGTTTCATCTGGGTGTTTGGCCTGACACTTAGACGAACAGACTTTAATGCCAAGTACAGTCTTCCCCTCCCAAGAGGCAAAAGCCTCTGGAGACTTGTCTGGAAAAATCGGTTGACTAGAGAACAGGGTAGGTGTAGAAGAGGAGCATGAATAAAGCTCACTATGCCATTGAGTGAGAGGCCATCCAAGAGCCTTGGCCAAGAAAAGCCAAGTATTGTCAGTAAATACTGTTTTTACAAGGGAGTTTCCAATGACTGTGCTACCAAGCTATCCGGGGAGTATGAATAAGCAGAGGCATATGACTGATTATTAAAGTAGTTTTAGTTTTCACAAGATAAAGCTAGTGTGAAAGAGTAAATGTCAGCCTGAGGACTTGTGGCTATTTTCAAAATCAAATTAGTATATATAGTCAACATAAAATGTATTTATTCATGTTGGAGTTGTTGCAGTATCTTAGTCAAATGATACATATTTTGAGCTCTTCTTCTCTCCTTCTCTCCTTCTCTCCTTCTCTCCTTCTCTCCTTCTCTCCTTCTCTCCTTCTCTCCTTCTCTCCTTCTCTCCTTCTCTCCTTCTCTCCTTCTCTCCTTCTCTCCTTCTCTCCTTCTCTCCTTCTCTCCTTCTCTCCTTCTCTCCTTCTCTCCTTCTCTCCTTCTCTCCTTCTCTCCTTCTCTCCTTCTCTCCTTCTCTCCTTCTCTCCTTCTCTCCTTCTCTCCTTCTCTCCTTCTCTCCTTCTCTCCTTCTCTCCTTCTCTCTCTCCTCTCTTCTTTAAAAAATTAGAAACTTTATAAAAAAAAACAAGAACTTTGATTTTGGTAGGTTTTGATGCTCCATGGTGTATCTTTTACAATGTTCATACTTTTCGATGGTTGTCACTTTTTCAAGATAGGTTTGTTTAATTTGTTGGGTGGCACATGGAGGATTTTCCTTTTCTTTTGTGCAGTCTTTTTATTTTGTTTTGTTTTTACAACTACGAGAGTCCATTAATGTCTACTGCTTGCTTTCTGTTACCCTTGCCAATATTGCAGAGGTCTGCGAGGTAATGAAGCTCAAAAGCAAACCACTATCACTTCTGTCCTTGAGCTCGTGTTACTGTGTAATTGCCAACAGTGGCACAGGGGTGGACCCCAAGGTTTCTTTTGAGCCTCTTTTTCTTTAAATGACACTCGTTCACATTCCTGTTATTGGAGTGCCTTGCAGAAGTTGACAGTATTGCAATAGTAAGAAAACCCAGTCAAACAGTCAAATCTTTGTCTCTGTAAATTTTTATTTGTACTGTACCAGTATGGGGGTTGGGAGTGGGAGAGGGAATGAGACAAAATAATAACTGGTAATCAGATGGTTTTCCACAGGTGTTTATCTTGACTGCCAGCTTCTCTTCCTACAACATATTTGATATGCTGCATATCTAATGAAAACCTAGAAATTTTCATAAGCTGTGCACCTCTGTTGTTTTTCCAGACACATGAACATTTGAGTGACTTTATTTACATGTAATTCTGCATGTTAATTGCTGATTGCATGCTGATTTACAGTAAATAAAGGTAAATAGGGGTCACTGAGTTGTGTTTTATACATCACAGTGGTACTGTTCTTGCATGGTTTTTATCTTGCATGACAATGAAATATGTTTGTATTAGTCTATGTATAACATGTCTTGTGGTTTATGCATGCTGCACTAATCTCTGTGTTAAATCTGTCCCCTCTTTATTCAGAGCATGCTGTCTAGGTCCTTTAATTCCAATTATGCTGCAGTTAGCAGCTTTCACTATGGCAGCTCTAGGGATCTGCATGGCAGCCAGGGTAGTGTTGCCTTGAGTGTTGCAGACGGAAGAGGTTCTGGTGTGCACATTGTTCGAGTGAGTACCTACAGGAGGCTATCGCAATATGTAGAGGGGGAAAGAATAAACTGTGAGAGGTGTCCTTAAATTGATGGACTTATACTTTTACATATCAACAATGCTTTCAATAAAAAGAATATATGTGGTGGAGTTTTTTTATAGGCATTAAGTCAAGTACTTTGCCTTCATATGCCTTAAATGTATTGCAAGACTTTTAAATTTATTATCATGAAGTTGAGTTTTCTTACTGTCTTTTATAGATGGTTGAACATAAGTAAAATTGTTTGGTTTCATAGTACTTATGTGCAAGAGATTACCATTCTGAATTTAACCTAGGTTGTTAAAGGTTTGAACAAAATCTTATTATGCTTTTTCTTCCCACAAACAAATTCTGATTATGTAAACTGTACTGTTAAGATAGGCACTCAAGAAAATTAATATTTTAGTTTCTGAGGAAATTATTCTTTAGCTCTGAGCTTCCCGAGTGATATTATGATTTCCAGAGTAAGCAGAAAAAAGTCAACAGAAGACTTCCTTTAACCATATGAATCCTTGAATAGGCGGTCCTTAACATTTGTTGACTTCTCTTATCAATTTTTTGGTGATCAAAGACACCTCTGCAGATGCTAATTTTTCTATTTCATGGGTGTGGTGTCTTGGCTAGTAAGATTTTCTATATAAACAATGTACTAGTTAAGATAAAGAACAATAAAGCCCTTAAAATGTTTTATTCTGGGCTTCTTGTGATAATTTTTTTAGTTTGAATTATATGAAGACAGTCGTCTTTACTGTTCCATTCTGTTTAAAGCATCCCCAGGCTTCTACTCCAGGAGATCAATGCCAGGATGAGGTATTCATTTCAGGACAGCAGAATTACTCATCTGCCACACTTAGTCTCAAAGATGTTCCTCCAGACAGCATGAAGAAAATAGCTGTGCAGGTAATTATCTAAATGACACCATGGATAGAATATATTTATTATTATTATTTGTAAGGTTTGGTTTTTTTTAGTAGTAGTAGTAGAAACAATATTGTGATAGCAGTTGGAACTGAGACTTCTTTAAAAAGTAATACCCAGGTATTGAAAGTGGCATAAATAAAATACCTTCCTCTTTTTGGAAGACAAAATAGCTAACTATATGAAGGGGGATAGTTGTCATTTTTCTTCAGCGGCTTTGAAAGAAGAAATTTGCAGCAAAAGACATAATTGCAAGTGTAAATTGGAACATGGCAGATGATTCCAGGAAAGCAATCTGAAGTTGATTAAACCTTGTAAAGAACAAATTTGAAATCTGTTGTAGTGATAAACCTAAACTTGTAGGAGACATTCTGTATTAATCTCTAAGGAGCATCTATACAGGCAGGACTTACTCCAATGAAACTAAATAGATGATTGTGAATTATTATGATGCAGCAATTGATTTTCTCTTTATAACTTCACTAATTTCAGTTGCATTTCTACAGACATTAGATATTGGGAATTTGCATAGCTTTTGGTACCTGTTGCCTATGAAAACCTCTGGCAGCGCAATAGGAAAAAAAAGTTTTCCTGTCATGCTTTAGGTTTTCAGAAAAGGCAGTAGAAAATAATACATCTGATTTGTAAATAAGCTTAAAAATGGATTTATACACACATTATTGTTTCTCAGAATCACTTTGACATAAAAAACTCAACAGATTCTGATATGTGTCCATTCACATAGCATAATTAAATGTTGAAATTTGCACACTTCAGTTATTTATAATATTGAGAGAGTATTTGAATATCCTTGTATCCTATAACTAATGGGATAATGGCGGCAGGCAGAAAAAAGTCTGTAACTCAAGCCTGTAGCATTTTTGGAATGTGGGAATCATACAGAGGGATGAGTGACTTAGAGAGGCAGATCAGCAAGGAGGCAAAAGGCTGCCAATCTCAACACAGAGTTGCAGACCTGAACAGTAACTCTTAGACTTCAGTAAGAAATGTCATCTCCAGCGTCATCCCTAGTGACATGGTTTTAATGCACTGTGTGTCTTGACAGCTGCATACCTTACTGCTGTTTGTCATCATTATACCTATCAAATCAGTGACAGATGTATTAACAAAAGAATGTCTATTGGAAATACAATTACAGTTTTGATTTTGAAAATCTTGAGCTTGTGTGTTAATTTGCTCAGAAGGTTTTCTTGTGGAGTGGCCACCAAAAGATGTTTGGAGAACATGAAATTTCTGTCTGCTAACTGTGTATCATCTACTGGGAATTGTTACAAAATTTCTGAATTTTATGCAATAAAAGTGGAAACTATAGTGGTATCAACAAGTGTCTAAAAGCAAAGACTGTCTAGTCTGGTCTAGTAAATTAGCACACAAGTTTTTGTTTTTCATATTTGTTCTCAGCAGGTCAGAGCTGATGACTATAAAAAAAAAAAAAAAGGAAGTATAATTCTACACAATCCAGAAGAGTAGTTTTAGTAATGTTCCTAAAATTAAAAGCAGTCAAGTATGAGAAATATTGGAATAATAAAGGAAGAATTAAGGATTGCTGCTTATAAAATGTATGACATTGAGTATTCATGTTTTATTCAGTTACCTTTGACAAATGGACAGATGTGCCAGCCTCAAAGACCTCAGGCAAACTACAGCCAAGTCCATCATCTCCCTCCTCAACCATCAGTAGCAAGACATCCCTCTAGAGAGCAATTAATTGATTATCTGATGTTGAAAGTTGCCCACCAACCTCCCTATACCCAGTCCCAGTGTTCTTCCAGACAAAGCCATGAGTTGGCAAAGCAAGAGGTAAGAGTAAAATATAACTCTATGATATGACTGTCAGTGGCAGTGAATTGTTAGATTGTCTTCGTTTATTACCATTTCTCTGTAGATGGCGACAGAAATTGTATAGGAAGTTATCTCCAGCAGAGACGGTGTTATCTCAGTGCAATTCTGATACAGGAATCAAACATTCCTTCTAGTTTTGAGCTTTTTTTACTTTTTATGTGATCATTTTAAGGGAGTAATAGAGTGGACTTTTAACAGAATGTACCAGAAACTTAAACTTGCATCTTTTTACTGAGCCAGAAGTTTATTTCTCAACTACATTTATTCATCACCAACTCATTGTTTATCTAGTAACTGAAAAAATACAAAGAAGCAGTACAACTAGAGTACTTTGCATCTATTCATTGCTATCCAGAATGGTTCAAAAACCTGAAAATGTAGAAATCTGCATTCATACCAAAGGCCAGGATGAAAGAAGTATGAGCATCTCATTTATGCCTGATAATTATGAGATTTATTTATGATAGAGAGATGTGGATAAGAAATTGTTATACAATTTAATCACTCTTTCATTGTAGCAAGCTGCTTTCTGCTCTTGGACACAGGATATTTCCTCTTTATTTTGGTTTGGGTTTTTTTTGAGAAAGCACTGAGAACTACATCTTTTTTTCTATGCTAGAATGAGAATGTTTGCTTCTTGTGTACAATAAGATTTCTAGACAGCTATTCTAGCAAGAAAAAGTCGAGACAGTGTTGGCTACATAGAACTTAGAGTGAAAAGGGGAACAAGGTTTGATTTTTAAAATTCAGCTAGAGATAGCAAAGGAACGGGAGGAACAGTTTGTTTCATAGAAACATGTATATTTGCTGGGGGCATAAAATTCATTAACATAATATCAAAATATCTCTGTATTTAAAGTCCATACGAACCATGATAATAATAATAGTGACTCTGGAGTAAAAGCTATGTACAATGATTACATGATGCTGTTGTATTGGAATCTTCTTCTGAGTTAATATTTTGAAAAATAATACTCTTCTAAGCTGTGATAATGCTTTTTTGAGATCTTTTTTTTCCTTTTTAAACCTTTGTTCACATGAATTCCTTAGTAACAATTTCATGACAGTAGCTTTAAATGCAGTTTTTCATCCAGTTCATGTAACTTTGGTTGTAACTACTTAGATTCGAGTGAGAATTGACAAGGATCCAGAACTTGGATTTAGTATATCAGGAGGAGTTGGTGGTAGAGGGAATCCATTCAGACCTGAAGATGATGTGAGTATTTCATACAAATGCATCTTAAAGTCATTCTGATTAATGGTTTTTAGTGTTGAGCAAAAAGAGGAGGAAGGGGTGACTATAAAGATACCACAAACCACTGAACTCCATTACTGGATGAGAGAAAATTGGATACAAATAATATAAAAAATGACCTATGGTATGTGACCACAGTGGTCACGTGACAACACAGAGGATTATTCTAGTTGAGTGATTCTTGCACAGTTCCAGATATCAGTCAACAAATTTGAGATAGTGAATTCTGCAGTTTACAATTAGGAAGCCTCTTAAAAGAGAACATGATTTAGCCTACAGCCTTATTTCTGGCAGTTGATAATTCATCTTGACATATACATCTGCCAAATTAAACAAAGGCAGATCAGAATTTGCCCTTCAGTACTCCTTTAAAGACAATTCTCCTGGATTTACCATCAGAAAAGGAAGGCAGCCACAAAAGCTAGTAGACCTGTAGAATAATATTGCATTCTCTTTTACTTAGGTTAGAAAATTGAAAAAATGTTTTGAATTATATGTTTCATGCTATCCTACTAGTCATGAAATAAGTTGTCAAAAATGTTTTACACCTGTCTTTTTCAAGGGCATATTTGTAACCAGAGTGCAACCAGAAGGACCAGCATCTAAGCTGTTGCAGCCTGGAGATAAAATAATTCAGGTACTGTGGTCATCTAATTAATGAGAATTTGTCATATACCAGTTAATTTTCAGTTTGCATTTTTTCTAATAGCAGAGAGTTTAATTTTTACATAGATTACCAGTATCTTTTCCAGAAACATTCTTATATTCTGGGATAATGTTTTTAATTTTCTTCCACCTAACATTAAGCTAGGGGATACAGGCTGCAGCGATAATAAGTTGAATCATCTTTTCAAACTCTAAGCATTTTTTTCACACTTCTAAAGACGAAAAACAAGGCCTAACATTGTCATTCAAGATGGAACGTGAGCGTTTCATTAGGCTCTACTATCATTCAGTTATTTAACTTGTGGTTCCTCGCATGCAGTATTCTGAATATGGTGGTGTATGGTATACTGAATACACCAGCAGTGGCCCCTCGCAGCCCCTCTCCCCAGCAGCACCTTGCTGTTACAGCCCCCTCCGTCCCGCAGTTCTGCCCATCTCTGCTGCCCCCCACTTCCCCAGCTGGTGGGCTGGACACGCAGGAGGGCTGTCAGAAGCTGCCTCTTGGCCAGCTGATGCCTGGCTGGTTACTGTGTGTACCTCCTGGCTGCTACAAGCAAGCCATTTAGCTTGCTTCAGGAGTCATGGCTTCTGGGCTGCAGCTGTGCAGTTCTTCTCTGTAGGAAGCCAGTACCTTTCAGACCTTTTCTGTCTCAGATTTGTTCGAACTTGTGTAATGAGCTCATAAGCTATTTGGGGAGGGGTTGGAGAAGTGGACAATGGGATTATAGAAGCCTTACTTTCTTAGAGAAACGGGCCAACAGGACATTTGAACAGTGCTGTAGCCACCCTTAAAGTTGCAGAGTTAAAAATTATTAACTATTCATCACATTACTGGTTTGAGAATGTTTTGGTTTGTTTTTTTTTTTTTTAGAAAACTGAAATGCAGGAGAGTTGACTATGAACAAACAGGAAAAAAAAATGAAAAAACCTACTAGTATCTCAGTTAAACCACAACATTGTGTGAACAGTTTTCTAAAACAAAGCAGAACTGAAAACACAGCCTAATCCTTTTAATGAAAGATTTAGCCAAAAAGCAGACAAGAAAACTAAACTAAGATCAAGTTGTTCCAACTTGATGGCTTGCTTTTGAGCATAGTAATAATTCTGTACTTGTTCTTCCTCACTGGGGTTGAGAAGAGTCCTACTTCTGTTACTGATGTAGATGACTTTAAGGGGTAGGGGTAACTCTCCAACATACGGGAACAAGAAGCATGTTAAACATTTAAAAATACTGATAGCCTATTTGTTACTTATTTATAGAGTGGAATGTGTGTGACAGGTGACCTTTGTTTTGATAGCTTATTGCTGTCTTCTGGAATTTCATTTGTCTGTGTGGCATTTCTAATGAAGTTTCCTTTTTTCATGTTGGCACTGCTCGGATTTTTGCTTTCTGTTTAATGAGGAATTCATAGTTTGAGAAAGAGCTAAAGGAAAAGTTGCATTTGCATGCCTAGATAATTACAGACTGTTTCGTTTCTCATAACTAAGAATATTTTTTTGTGTAACAGCACATTCTTTATACCTAATCCCAGTGGTGATGTAAGGACAGTCCCACTCTGTCTTGTTGCCATTTAGACAACTTCTGCTGTTACTGACTGAGTATCATCTCTCCCAAAATGATTTTGCTATGCTTGATTTGCATATGCATTAGACCTCCATATTGTAATGCTTGTCTAATACATATACCTAATAAAAATATTCTACGTGACCAGTGACTAGATAATTGCATGTAAGTCTTAAGATACTGTTGCATATTAGGTTAGGACTAGGACATTCTGTGATGATTTGGAAGGGTTATGGCCACTTTCGCTCTCTGAACAGTCTCTACGTAAATCTTCCCCTGCAACCCTGGGCAGATTTAAATTCCACTGTCTTCACATCAAAGGATTCAGCTGGTAGCAAGAGCAAGTGTTTAGTGATGGGATAAGAAACCATAGCTCCAAAGCGGCACAGCTGAGGTGCAGACCTCACCACCAGTTCTCTCTGTCTCCACATAAGGGGCAGTAGCTCCAGGAGAAAGGTGGGGTGTGCAGCTGGATGCAATAGTAGCTTAGAATGGACGAATCTGTCATTCTGCAAGATTTTACCACCCAGACGGGATGTGAATGTTCAGTAGTACACTCTGAGAAGTTGAACCATAGCCATATTTTCCCTGTCTTTTGTAGGCCACTTGGGCCTGCCTGTATTTGCCAAGCCAAACCTATCCCAGGAATGACAATGTTGTTTAGAGTCATAGGAAAATTCAGGCTGAGAGTGACCTCAGGGGGTCTCACACCCTAAAATGTCTCTCAATGCCACAAATGTTTTTTGTGAAATGCTTCAACTTATCACAAATGCCATTTCTAATATTCTGATATTTAGACTGGGATGCATCATTTGTACTGCATTTGCTTTTTTTGGCATGGCTACATGAAGGCTGATGAATTAGATATCTGATATTAATGGTTTAAAGTTCAGTTTTCTCTTTTGTTTATTTGCAATACCTTTGGGGTAAAATTCTTCCAGGGCTAACAGATCAGTTTAGTTTCTTGTAGCATACAGGTACATGTTCAACTCACATCAACGATGTAATCAGCCAATCTGCAGTGGTTTATTGTCTGCATTCAACCAGAATTTAGTTATTTTAACCCTTAAAGCTTAAATAAACTAACATGAAATATGAGACATGTTTCACTAACATGGCACGTGAGACTCATTTTCAATTTAAATATTTCTTTTTAGGCTAATGGCTACAGTTTCATCAACATTGATCATGGACAAGCGGTATCTTTGCTAAAGACTTTTCAGAATGCAGTGGAACTCATCATTGTTCGAGAAGTTCCTTCATAAATACGTACTGTGGATTGGGGGAAAAAGCCAGCAAGATTCATTGAAGGACTTATGGGAAACTGAATATTTTGCCTATTTTTATACATGAAAGGAACTTGAAAAGAATTATGATCAAAATTTGTACAGGAAATACTGAACTTGTGGTTAAAGGGGAAAAAAACCACTGTGTAGAACATACAGGAAATCATTTTGGAAATGCATATGGTGATTAAACTTGTTTTTAAGCATTATAGCAATCTAAGGATCACTCCTCCAAGAACAAACCTGTGTTGTTTTTTTGTACAGATGGTAGGTTTATTTTTGGATAATACATACACATTACTAAACTTTGTGCGAGGCTTTGCAAAGCCTCAGTTGTAGCCAATGGACAGATGGCAGGGTTGTCTGTCCTGTAGCTGTTTATTGCCTTTATTTTTATTCATCAGATATTAATGTGTTATGCTGAAACCACTTCTGTAGATATGGATTGGGGATATTAAATGTTGGTTTTTGCTATGTGCACATTGTATAGATGAATGGGTAGATGGAAGGTGGTGCTGGTTGGACAGAATAAAGGTCAGGTAAAACAACTGTCTGCTATCTAAATCTGGAATCAGGAAAGAAGAAAAAGTGTTTAGCTCTGAAGTGTACGTCTACCAATAGAAAATGCAATAAAAGCTTACGGTGTTTTTTTTAGGAAGACTGTAACTACAAATCTGTGATATTCTGCAGGATTTGTTCTTAATGTAATCATTGAATATTCATTTGCCACGTGATTCATGTTTAGTTGGGTTTTCTTGCATCCATAATTTTTTCAATTGTACTGTGGAAACATGCCCAGAGGTTTTTCTCTGCCATGGAAATCCCCAATTTTGTGGAAATGGTGATACTTCTATCTTTATAAAAAGTACTCCATTTTAACCTTAGAGATTTTAAAAATGAAACTGAAATGGCCAGTTTTTAAGGTTGTTGCCTGTAATATGTACTTAAACACACACAAAGTAAATGATGCAGGAAGGGTGATGAAAGATATCTCGATTCTGTTTGGCCTTGGCATTGCCTTGTTAATCAAAAAGGAAACCATACGCATGGAGCTAGGTAACCAAAGCAAGTTTGTGAAACCTTGAACAGTGATGGAGAATTGCTGTGGTGAGATGGAGAGCAAAGGGAGGGTGTACTTACAACCCACCAGTTTGTAATGATGTTTCTTAAAGGGCTGTTCTTACAGGTGACATTAAATGTGAACTAGACACTTCAGAGTCATTAAAGGGTTTCTAACTATATTAATGTAATAGTGATTTACCACAGGCTGCCTTTGTTCCTTATTACTGTATAAAATACTCAATTATGCTTCTATTAATTTTATTTACCAGAAACATAACTTTATTTTTCTCTTTCTCCTTTGTAATTGAATAGAGACTGCATAAACTGCAGTAATAATTAATACACGGTTGTTATGGACCAGGGAAAAGTGCCATAGAAGACCAATAACTGTTTTTAATCACAGGCTAATGATTAGCCTGTCATTGGAGCAATATTCAATTATTGCGGTTCATTTTTTTTAATTATATATAAGTTGGTAGCTTGAGACAGGTATAAGTTGCTTTTTTTCAACCCATGTGTACAAAACTAAATGCTTTTGATAAAGCTAGCAAGAACACCAGCCTTCTTTAGTTTTGGGACAATGAGCTCTAAGAGGAATTATATATAGCTAGCGGTAATAAACAGGCAGTACTTTTTAAATAAGTGAACTCCAATGTTATTGCACTTCTTTCAAAAATGTTAACTATTGCTTATTGTACTGTGTATAGTTCTAATAATTTTAATTGAAACCCTTTAACAACTCTTTGTATATTTCAATTCTTTTTAGTTGATTTTCAGTAATATTTACATAGAAAATAATTTTTTTGATATATTAGCAGAAATGTGCTGTATTTTGATAAAATTCACTTATTTTCTGTGTGCTGTTAATCTTCAAAGAAAAGAATGAGAAACATAAATATATAATGGCAGGCTTCAGTGTTCCCCTTCTAAGATGTGTTTTGTTGTTGTTTAGTTTCTATTTTTTTATTGAAAATGCAAAATGTTCACATCACATGTTCATTACTTTTAATCATGTTATTTTTATCACACACTGCCTTTTAAAGGGAATGCATACAGACAAGTCCTAAATTACCTTGGTCTTCTACATAACCTGTATCTTTGGGAAGGGAAAAGTCCAAAAAGCAGAACTGATTCTTTATTGATCTTGGACTGACTTTGTATACATTTTGCAGTGCATTTAAATATATCACTGAGGAATTATACTGGATTGCATTTTGCTTTAATAGTAACAGAAGTTTTAAATGTTGTTGTGTCACTTAATTTTCAGATTTATGTATCACAGAAAAATTCTACCAAAAACTGTTTGGCTATGCTAGAACTATAGAAGGTAGAAATTTATAGCAAGAAGTTTAATACTTCTTGTGGAAATACTTGGCCAAAGCTCATCTTCAGTAAGGTAGCAAATTAACCATTTAATAAAACATGCATTACACTGATTTTACTCAATAAATATTGAAGTTTTTAGTGGCTTGATACGTGTGTGTTCCTCCAGTGTCTCTGTGTAAAGGTGAACACATGTCAAACTAGATGATTTTGCAGCGAGTGGGAGAAAGATGTCTCCTGAACTAGTCCAGCCAGGACTCAGCAGGAGAAGAGACAATGTCAGCACTTTTCATTTTGAATGCATCTTAAACTGCATTTTGAATAGAATCAAATCCATCAGCAGCCTAAGTTACTCGGCATGGCAATGAGTTGATGCAAACTGTTAATGCTTTCTATTCTTAATAGTTCATTAAAGAATCAGTTCAACTGATGTAATGAAAAGATGAAGTCTCCCACATATTTATTATGTAAATATTTTTTAGTTTCTTTTTTGGACTGGAGTTTAAAAAATGTGTATATACTTGAAAGCATTCTATG
This sequence comes from Tringa tobata, assembly GCA_033628505.1. Lineage (NCBI taxonomy): Eukaryota > Metazoa > Chordata > Aves > Charadriiformes > Scolopacidae > Tringa > Tringa tobata. Next base: position 5,373,981 of record JAHREE010000379.1, read on the forward strand.
AACACAAACATAGCAATAAACAACACACAGAATCAAACCTTTATGATTATTTTGGTTTTGTTTAGAAATATTCCCTTGTCAACAACTACAAAATGTTTTTATTGATCAGCATTTATTCAACATTCCAAATTTTTGTATATAATTAGACTGTTTCTGAGGTAACACATGGAGAATAGATAATAAACTAATGCTCTTTAAAGCTGTGTGTAATTGACTTATTTAAGTTATCCATAACACCATTTTATTCTGTCATTTCTGTAGACCTTAGTACGCTCATTGGTACACATTAGTAAAGTCTGATTTGTGTTTCTGGCTCTATGCATCTCAGTGCCCCGGGGTTTGCTCTAGGTGATTTCATGGCAAGACTGGGTTACTCAGAATAATGAAATACTTTTCTGAATAACCCAATCTTGCCATGAAATCACCCAGGGGAGACAGTGGCTTCTCTCCTAAGGAGATGAGTGGTCTTTATCGGATGCAAACTAAGTAGTCGCACTAGTAGAGCAGGGTGACCAAGTCAAGGAGCAGGGTTAAAACTGAGAGTGTCTTGAGAGTGCTGTGGTGAGATTGACAAGGGTTATGTGGGAAAGAAGTGAAGAGCTTGGCACAGAGTTTCACAGGAGAGGTAAATGCAGGTATATGCACCTGACAATACAGTAACGCAAACTGCTCAGTCTTTTTTCCTATTACCTATCCTAATATACGGATCTGGCGTATCACTTCCTACTTCCTCTACACAGAAAAGTGATGGTAACTATAACAGGTTACAGCCCTGATAGCCCTGGAGCATTGGGCCCCTCCATATTTAAAGTTTTCCATATTTGCTCCCTACTTGGACTATGGAATTTTCCCCCCTTCATTATTTCCTTGAGCTCTCTTTTTGAAGATCTTTTTGTTGTATTTTCTGCCTTTTATGTAGCAGACTTGAAATTTATTAATTCCAATTTCATGGGTATTGTTTGTTAGCTAAGCCTCATTCCTGTGCAGCTGAGCCTTTGGTCTCCTGCTTTATTTCACAACTAAACAGTTTACTTTTTCATCAGGCATTTGGGAATGCTGGGTCCAACTTGAGCTTTTCAGACTGGAGGCCCCTTTTCAGAGAGAAAGTGTATTTTTGGTGTGTTATTTTGTTGACTTGGATTAAATTCAATTTTGGAATGTGTCCAGAAGATTCTGTTGCAGCATCTATGAGACTGCCTTGAAACTGGGGTTCCACCACACCAAAGGTTACCACTGCACTATGAAATTGCCCCTGTCTAACCAAGTTCTTGTTATATGAAAAACTAAAGTAACTGAAGTAAGAGAAATTAAAATTTCTATTTAAGGTCATACACTGGTCAACTGAAGTCATCAGAAAAAAAAAGACCTAATGATTGTCTTCAATGTCTTGCTTAGGCAATATGACACCTGCAGACCTGCAGCATGAATGAATTCTTGCCTGAAGTATATAAAATATGGCTCGAAATTGATGACTTGCTGTAGTGTCTGAATCCATCTTGGCCAGTTTTATGTGATTCTGTGACTTCTCACTATCTGTGTAATTGAAGCCATATTTTGTCATGAACAGAGGCACTATTTCAATAAGTTTTCCCTGTGTCATGTATTAGAAAACAAAACAAAAAGATCAAACAACAGAAGAAACATCATTCTCAAAATCTTGCTTTATTAAACTTTTGCTACTCAGTTAGGCGTAGTTGCTTGTAGGAAACTTTTTTCAAGTTACAGTATCAAAGAATTCCTGCTCTTTTGAAATCAAGAATTATTTTTCATGGAGGCCCACCTGAAAAAGTAAATGTAAAAAAGTTTTCAGTGCCTCAGAGTAGATGACTTGTTCTGAATGTTCTTCCATAGAAAATTAAAGAAGTATTAGAGCAGTCTGTACAGTTTTCATGTAAAAAAAATCTGCATCTGCCCTCTGAAAACAAATGCTGGAACCAGTATACTTTATGAGATAAAACTTTCTGCTTACTGAGGAAACTGGAAGTATTTTAGAATATTGTTGTTTTGTGTCACAGTCTTCCTCATGAATGGCTGATACTGCGTCTAAAAAAGTCTATCATCAGTTACAAGTTCTGGTTCTTGCTCTGGAAAACTGCGAGTTTAAGAATCTATCCTGTAAAATTAAAAAACAGAGACAAACTGGAAATAACTGATCTAATTTACCTCAATGTAAATGTCTTTATTGCTTTAAAATAATTAAGTTTGGACTGAGAGTTCCTTGTTCCTGGAACATTTTTTCTGCAAGAATTGCAGTGACAGCAGTGTGTCAAATAATGCTCACCCCAGCTGCCTCTGAGTCATGGGAGAATCTTAGATCACACAAGTGTACCACTTCTGGGTTTTTCAGGGATTTTTGATGGTTTTACGCTCTTCCCAAGAGGATAAACCTCTGAGTTTCAAAACAAGACAAAATACCAAACTCTTACTCTGAACAATTGGGTAATGCCAAATGAAGGTCAAGTTCTGCCTTTCAACTTGGATTTAAAAGTAAACATCCAAAAAGAAAACCTTACCTTTTGCCATGGCAGGTGATTTGTGGAAATGCTGGTTTTGTCTCTCCTCGCTCCACAGAATTGTACTTTAAGTGACATCTTGTATTTTCTCACTCCGTTTGAGAAATTTTAAGAGTATGTTCACATTTGTCAGAAAGGACTTAACCTAATGTGCTGTTCCACTAACGCATCGATGCATACTTCGCGCAGCAGAGCTCATCTAGGTAGTTCTTGCTTAGCCCATACAACAGTGAAAGTTCTTTAGGAATTTATAATTTTGTATTTGAACTGACAGTTGATAAGGTTACTGTCTCACGAAGCAGAATGATCAACACGTACAGCAGTGTTACTGCAACCAGCTGATAGAAGCGTTGTCTCTATGAGGCAGTTGCTTCTAGGCTTGGGAAACCACTGTTCTTAATTCACATTCTTACCCTCAACAAGTAAGCAATAAAATACCTGATTTAATTTTCTGTGAAGCGACTCCGTCTGATTCTTCTTACAATTATGAAGACTAAAGAAAACTACTGATGATTATTGGCAGGGAGAGGAAGCTTTTAGAGTGATGAGCTAAGAAGAAAAGCCACTGGAAACTGATAAAAGTTAATTTCATATCACATTTCACATCATATTGCTGTCTTTGTAGTTTATTTTTAAGAAATTAATCCTTCTACAGCTCTCTATGTTATTCATCCAGTAGCCAGGACTTCCAGGCTATGCAGGGGAGGACTGCACACAGTTTCTATATGAATGTATATTCCAATAGTGAAAATATTTTTAATTTCTGGACTTGACACATTTTTGAAAGTCATGTCTAGAGATGATATGTGAGAATCGCTACAACCCCACCACCACTTAGCGAGGTGGATCCCATCTCTCCAAGCAGACATTCATCTGCAGAGAGGCTGGATGTTGACAGAAATTGAAACTGTGTTGCTGACCCCATCTCTGCACCCGATTGTTGATGCTCAGTACCAGTCCCCACCTCGTCATGACCCTCACAAGCAGGACTGAGGAGAAGAGCACCTGGGACCCCACAACCCAGAGACTGGGGGTGATAGATCCTCTCCTGGTTGCCCCTGGAGGTACCACTAGTGCCCAAACTGGGGAATGGCAGGGTATCACGGTCAGAGGTTTGGACAAGCTTTGACAGTCTCTCCACAACATCCTGGGCCCCCAGCAAGCATCAAACTTCTGTAGCCATTAAGTCAGGTCAGCAGGCGGGTGCTTCTGTGGCCTGCAGCAAGGAGTCACCCACCACATCACTCACTGCCTCTCCCAGCTGGTCTGGCGTGGCTCAGTCAGTCTCTGCAGACGCTTTGCTTGAAAGCACCCTCAGCTTCTCCTCAGCTTTGAGGGCAGTGAAACTCAGGTGGAGCTGAAGCCTTACCCATGGTCATCCTTCCCATCTACTCTGCCCTGGTGAGGCCCCATCTGGAGTACTGTGTCCAGTTCTGGGCTCCCCAGTTCAAGAAGGACAGGGAATGCTGGAGAGCGTACAACAGAGGTCTGCAAAGATGATTAGGAGCCTATAAGATATCTCTTAATGAGGAAAGGCTGAGGGACTTGGGTCTTTTTAATCCGGAGAAGACTGAGGGGGGATCTGATCAATGCCTATAAATACTTAAAGGGAGGGTGTCAAGAGGATGGGGCCAGTCTTTTTTCAGTGGTTCCTGGTGACAGGACAAGAGGTTCCTGGTGACAGGACAAGGGCACAAACTTGAACATAAGAAGTTCCATCTAAACATGAGGAGGAACTTCTTCCCTATGAGGGTGGCAGAGCACTGGAACAGGCTGCCCAGAGAGGTGGTGGAGCCTCCTTCTCTGGAGACATTCAAAACCTGCCTGGACACATTCCTGCATAACCTGCTCTAGATGGACCTGCTTTGGCAGGGGAGTTGGACTAGATGATCTCCAGAGGTTCCTTCCAACCCCATATCATTCTGTGTGATTCTGTCCTCTTCAGCGCTGCACAACCCACCGACTTCTATAACTCCTCTGCTCTGCCTCACAGCTCTCCAGTAGTAGCACACCTCCAGCAGGAAAGGTCCAGGAGAGGCCCCAGGCATTCCCTCTGACCCACCAAGCTCTGGTGCAGGCCTCCCTCTCCCTAGCACCAGCTAAAAGGGTGGGAGCGTCCCCCTCCCGAGGCAGGGGCAGCTGCAACAAAGGCTTCCTGCATCAAGAGCTGCTGACCACACTTGCTTGGAGCTGCCAGAGCATCCCCAGGCCCGCTGCCCTGGACTGGTACCTGACAGCAGGAGGTACCCTCAAGTTTCTCTGAGGGTTCCCAGGACTCCCCTTCTTCCACTGCTTTCTCAGAGCCTCATTTCAAGTAGGGCATCACCTCTCCTTGCAGTCCAGCCCCCCTCCTCTCTTGCACTCCCCGATTTCCAGCTCTCTGCCTTCTCGCGTGTGCTTTTCCTGATACTGCCTGCAGGAACGGGACTTGCTTTTCCACAGTGCAGCTTGAAATAATGGCTTTCTCTGAAGATAAGAATTAAGTATAGATAGAAAAAAGAAGCAGCTGTTTGGCCTAAAGGAAGAGAAAACATGAAATAAGCATTGTAACCTGCATGTTTTAGACTACATCAGAGGTACTCTGCGCAGGATTTTGGGCATTGAAGAAATAGGTTGCAATTACCTGACTTGAGGGAAAAGAATCTGTTACGTAGCTATGGATGAATGTTACTGACATGCAAAAGATGCAGTTAACGTGTAGCTCGTGCTGGCTGAGTGAGGACCCTTTTTCCGACTCACGGTTAGATGAATACCAGAATGAAATTTTTAGAGATGTAATAGGAAGATGCAAAAGAACAGGTATCCTGTGACTGGTCTGGCAAGGTTCCTGAGATGGCTGGCAGCAGTTCCCCATGAAAGGTCAAACTGCTGAAATGACGTAGCTTTTCTGCGCAGCCTGAACTCTTGAGCACAGGGAATTAAATTTCTGCAACATCTATTTCTGCAGCTGCATAACACGAAGGGGAATATGGCTCTGCACTGAATACATTTCATGAGGCATGGCTGGACACTGCAAATTGCTCAACTGCTTATGTTTCAGTATCATTCAAATTAATGAAGAACCAGTGACAGAATATTCACTCTTACTTGCCAGACACATGAAAATACCAATTTGGACAAACTTCTCAAGGACTGTCTCTCAATAGAAACTCTGGTAGCAGATGAACCAGATGCTCTACTGAGAAAGTCTCATTCAGTTGCTAATGTCGATGATTTGTGAAGGAAGCTTGGGAGGAAAAAACCCAACAAACCAACAAAAAGGGGGAAAAGCTTTCTATGGAATTATGAGTATGCACTGGCAAAATAAATGATTTGAAAGTATTGTGCCACAGCTCCTAACATCATAACATTTTAGCATATTTGATTGATTTTTGTCTGCAACAACTTCCACTCACAATAGAATAATCAACAACGGGTTTTGAATATGGAGAAGGTATTTTTGCTGAGAATGTTTCTGCCAGAAGTACTTAAATTGAAAGCCATGGATCTTCTATGCAAGGTTTACTAATAAATATTGAAATACATTTTAACAGCTAGTTAGGTGACATAAATACTAAGTCCTGGGAAAAATGAAATAATCATGTAAAATTGTCTCATTTGCTAACTGTAATGAGAAATGACTGATGAGATTAGAGTTGATGCACGCAAGGGTTAGAAACCATGCTGAAAAACCTCCAAACAGATAAAATCTCCATTTCTTTTTTCTGCTGCATTTTAATTAAAAAAGCTATGAAAATACACTTGGTGATTTGAATAATTGGGCTGACTCTGCAGTAAGTAAGGTCTGGTGTTTTTAATTGAATATTTTAATTATTCTATTATAGCATTAATCATGATGTGCTTATTTTAAGACATCTTAAGATACCAAAACATCTTAAGATACCAAAACGACTTTTTAGCATTAGTACATGCTGAACACGATTTGTTTCGCAACATATATTTTATACCACTTTCAAATAAAAATTATAAATAAAATTTTAATGTTTATTTGCAGAGAGTTGTACTCCATATGTTTTCAGACTTCACAATTATAAAGGTTCTAATCCTTTTATTGTCAGCGGAAGCCTATATTCTGATGCCATGTAGGAGTCTGGGAACTAGAACTACTGGCAAAGGGGGACTATGCCCAGGCCTCCTCATCTTTTCATCCATCTGGACACACATGATTACATTTTTAAGTGTGCAAGTTACCATTATTCACATGAGTTTCTGTGTCTCAGATAAGAAGAATCCGATTGACTCATATAAGCAACTTAAGACAAAAGAAGTATTCTTTGAAATTCGGCATGCAAGAGCAAATTAAAGCAACCGCTCTAGCTGCAACAATACCTGGATTATCATCCTTCAAAACAATATCCCCAAACCAAAAACTCAGTACCATTGTGATTTTTTTCAGTTCTAGATGGTATTAGCCAGCTGAAGACGATACTCTATGAAGCCCAGTTTACCAAACCAATACATATGATAACAGTAATTCAACTATTTCCCCAAAAAAGGAAATTACGTATCTAATGCATTAGACTAGAACTGTGTTCACACCCCAGAGTCAGGCACCAAAACAGGAAGGCCCGTTTCTGCAGTTTCTCCACTATATGCAAAGTTATTCGGCTTTGGAGGAATGAAACTTACATGTCCTAAATTCATTTAAACTTCTTGGTCTGCTCCTACAAACGCTGTTGGAAGGCAGAGTAAGTTATTCCGAATGAATTCCAGAATTTTTTTATCCAAGTCATTTGAACTATCTTGTTCAGGTAGGTATTCTGGAGATTTAAAAATGTCTTCTCTTTATGTAGAGTTACATGCTGTGAGTCACAGCAGGATGAACCTCAGAGGAAAGGAAAAAGATGCTTTCTTTTCCTCCAGAAATAGCACAGACATACCTGAACAGTTCCAATAGCACATCTGGCCAGAAAAATAGCAAGTAGCAGATCTCTCAGCAGACAATTAAATTTAAAAAAAAGCTAAGTTTTAACATTAGCATTTCCTTCTCCTGCTCATGCATATTCACACATACTGGTTTTAAAAGTATATACCAAAAATTTTAGTTTAATATAAGCTTACATTTCTATGTAGAATTTTATGCAGCTTAAAAGATGGTCTTCTAAAAACCTCTTTTGAAGCAGAAATATTTCTGTAATCCAAGTAGTGTTGTCCGGAAAACAGGTACTAGATTTCACAAGTGACTGAAGAAACACTGCCCTGAAATGATAATTGGATGCAGAACCTGTTCTCATATCTCTCTCTTACCTGCTTTGGTGCATTTTCCCAGTCTATAAATTATGGCGATAATCCTCCTTTGTTAATATAAGCATGGAGATTCAGAAATAAAAATACTGTCTGGTTACTACTGGTTGCCAGCTAAATCTGTCATCTTTTTTCTGAGGAAGTTCAAAAAGAATTGAAAGCTGAGAAAAGCTACTCCATCTTTGATTTAAACAATTTCATGGGGAGAAGGGGAACTTAATTATAAAACGCACTCATATAGCTGCTAGTATGACTCCTATAGCTGATACTGTTACGTTAAATACAACAATCCTAACTTTTTTTAATGTGTTTTACACAAAAAAGATAAAAAGCAGATACCAAAATCTCACAGCTGTTTCAGTTTACCAATGTCAGTTTATATAGATGACTGCCATCCAGAGGCAGGAACTTTTAAAGGGTTTCAGCTGTTTACATTGCCTATGTAGAGTTCATCTGTTAATCTCAATACAGGTAGGATTTTAAGATTTCTAGATGAACTTTCATCTGGGTAAAACAACTACTATTAGAGAAATTTTGTGCTAGAAAAATCTTTTTACCTTTTTTTTTCCGGGTAGAGATATAAAATTAGTCTCATACTCTGTGAAAAATAGGTCTTGTTAAACGCACTTTATATAATTTTGGAGACTAAAGAGGGGGTGGATTAGGATTACGTTAGATAATTAAGAGTTTATTTTCTATAAGATGTTTTTCTCTACTACACAAGTGTCTTACTTAAAAAAAATTAAAATTATACTAGGCACATACAAAAAAACAGAGCAGCTACCTGATAAACCTGAATAGTACAACAATGAAAAGGGAGTGAAAGCAATTTCTAGCATTTGGGAAGAACTGTGGATATTTTGCAGTTTAGAATGAAGTCTATTGTCTGCGAAATGCTACAAAGTTAACATTTTCTGAATTGTCTGTATTTGAAAGTTAGTTCAAGTTAAACTGAGGTGTGAATCCGAATTGCATTAGATATTTAAAAAATTCTACTTCCGTGTGGTTTTATTCCAAAGTAAAATGTGCTGTAGATGTAGGCAAAACAGACACTGTTGTTTTCAGATTTCATGTTAACTGCTTACTTTGACAAGAAACAGTCCATACTACCAGAACTGAGATTTTGACCATGCACAGAACTTGGCAGGCATCTCTGCATGAATTTATACATTGAGTAAAATTCCTGACTGATTATGAGAGCCAGAAGAATATCCCTACCTGGAGCGCGTGCCTGGGCAAAAACTGAGAAAGTAAATTATCAGAAGCCAATCTGAACAGGCAGTCTGCTGTGAGCCGTAGGAGGAAACTGGCATTTAAAGATTATACCCCTTAGTTAATCCCCAAGAGAAGGAATATTCATCCTGTAAAAGAAACATTTGTTTCCTGTGTTCTGCATTGCCCATCTACAAAAAATATTGGAATTTTAGTTCTACAATAAGGCAAATGGTGTTAAATTATTGTGTATGGAAACAAATTTACGTGGCAAAAGCTATACAAATACACTGGCTTTTAGTGGCATTCTAGTACTGCTTGTGAAAAAGCATTCAGAAGAAAAACACTTTATTTTTATTTGGATCTCTTCTCCAGGTTGATATATCTCTATTTTGATCACTCTTACATACTGAAAGATTAAGCTAAACATATAAATTCATCATCTTAAACAAAAAACCAAGAAGTAGTATATTGAACACAACTTGAATGTGCTTTAATGAGAACAAAATGTGCTAACTATGATTAAATGATGACAGTATTTTAAACTTTTATACCATTCACTCAAAATTTTCTTGAAGTCTCAATAAGATGTCAAAAGTTCCCTAAATTCAAACTGTGTTATACAATGATTGTTTTAATGTTTTTTTCCCTAAAGACGGCTAGCTTTTTTTTTTTTTTTAGTTCGGTGCATAATTGCAAAATTATGAAAGCCTGACCAAACAAAACAGAACAAAGAGTGTGTTGTTTAGCATCCTGCAAATGTATTAATGTGAGCTGGTATGTAAAATCTAGTCATTTGACAACCAAATTCAGCTGAGAAACGCTGACTGAAAGCAGTATCAGTCATACGGCCACCCTACCACAACAGGTGGGGTTCTTCCCCAACCAATGTACCTATTGGTCTTTTTTTCTCTCTTTAACAGACCGTTGAGTAAGTGAGGTAACAGGTGCTACAATACCACACAAAGAGTAACTGGTGACTGAGAAAAACACCATGAGAAGAAGGAAAAGCAGTTTGACATACACTTTGACAGAAAAAAACCTCTGAGATTAGCTGGTTTTGCTGACAGTGACGCAGAAGGTTTTTCAGACGATGAGAAACTTTTTGTAGATTATCCTACAGTCGTACTTAGGTTGGCAATAATACGCTTGATGTTCTACGTCCTGCTTGGCCAATACAAAGTATTACTTCATATGATCTACCGAGCAATTCCAAACACTGCCTGCTACAGCATTCACTGGGAAACTGGCAGCTAGGCTCTCCTTGCAGAAATGCTGTTTGCTCTTAATCGCATCGTGGCAGAAGCCAAGCATTGCACCTTTCTATTACAGGAGAACAGAAAAACAAGGAAATTATTCATGCTTGTTCTCCTACTTGAATTAGTAACGCTAGTCTCACTTGTTGATTTCATCCCATCAAACCCTGTTCAATGTAGTTGCAATTAAGCAAAGCATTGCTGGTTCTCTCTAATCAATGGTTTTGGCAGTGACAGTAAGAATTAAAAGTCTGTTACATTCTCTCTCCTTGAAGAAGACACATGATTGTGGAAAAACATCAGTGAAGTAGTTCAAAAATCTTGTAATGTATGTAAAAAAAAAAAAATCAAAGAATGAACCATTCCACCAACTGTAGACCTGCATTTACTACTGATATTCTGAGCAAAGTGGCAGGAATGTAACACTTTTAATGGAAATTAAAACAATTCCTGAGATTACTAATTATTATTATATTATCTCCATTATTATAGAAAGTTAACAAAAAGTATTATTCCAAGCTTTTTTCAATTAAGAATGATTGAATAAGTGAACTCAGTTCAGGAAAGCACGGTTAATTCTCAGACAATCACAGAGTTCTTGGGGATGGAAGGGTTCTCTGGAGGTCACCCAGTCCACCCAGACCCTGCTCAGAACAAGATCAACTAGAGCAGGTTACTCGGACCAGGTTTTGAGTATCTCCAAGAACAGAGACTCCAAAGCTTCTCTGGGCAAGCAGTTCCAGTCAACCACCCCCACAGTAAACCAAAGGTTTTTTTATTATCATGGAATCATAGAATTGCTTGGGTTGGAAGTGACCTTAAAGATCATCTAGTTCCAACCCCCCTGCCGTAGGCAGGGACACCTCCCACTCCACACCACCAGGTTACTCAAAGCCCCCACCTCACCTTTGACAGCTCCAGGGATGTGGCATCCACAACATCTCTGGGCAACCTGTTCCAGTGTCTCACAATCTGGACAGTAAAGAATTTCTTCCTGATATCTAATCTAAATCTACCCTCTTTCAGTTTGAACCCTTTTACCCCTCATCCTATCGCTGCACTCCCTGATAAGAGTCCCTCCACATCTCTCCTGTAGGTCCCTTTCAGGTACTGGAAGACTGCTATAAGGTCTTCCTGGAGCCTTCTCTTCTCCAGGCTGAACAACCCCAACTCTCTCAGCCTGTCTTCAGAGGAGAGATGCTCCAGTTCTCTGTTCATCCTTGTGGCCCTCCTTTGGACTCACTCCCAACAGGTTCATGTCCTTCTTATGTTGGGGCCCCCAGATCTGGACACAGTACTCCAGGTGGAGTCTCACCAGAGCAGCGTAGAGGGGTGGAATCACTGCCCTGGACCTGCTGGCCACTCTTCTTTTGATGCAGCCCAGGATGTGGTTGGCTTTCTGGCCTCGACCACACATTGCTGGCTCATGTTGAGCTTCTCATCAAACAACACCCCCAAGTCCTTCTCCTCAGGGCTGCTCTCAGTGTATCCTCCGCCCGGCCCCTATTTGTGCATGGGATTGGCCTGACCCACATGCAGGACCTTGCACTTGGCCTTGTTGAACTTCAGGAGTTTTGCACGGGCCCACCTCTCGAGTCTGTCCAGGTGCCTCTGCATGGCATCCCTCCCTCAAGCGTTTCGACTGCACCACACAGCTTGGTGTCATCGGCAAACTTGCTGAGAGTGTACCCAATCCCTCTACCTGTGTTGCTGACAAAGACATTAAATAGCACCAGTCCCAATACCAGTCCTAATCCCTGTGTAACACCACTCATCACTGGTCTTCACTTGGACATTGAGGCATTGATCACAACACTTGGAGTGCAACCATCTAGCCAATTCCTTATGCACTGAGTATTCCATCCTTCAAATCCATGTCTCTCCAATTTAGAAACAAGGATGTCATGTAGGACAGTGTTAAATGCTTTGCAGAAGTCCAAGTGGATGACATCAGTTGCTCTTCCCTTATCCACTAACTCTGTAACCCCATTGTGGAAGGCCACCAAATTTGTCAGGCACAATTTTCCCTTAGTGAAGCCATGCTGGCTGTCATCAATCACCTCCTTATTTTCCATGTGCCTTAGCATAGCTTCCTGGAGGATCTGCTCCATGGTCTTGCTGGGCACAGAGGTAAGACTGACTGGCCTGTGGCTTCCCCAGGTCTTCCTTTTTTCCCCTTTTTTCAAAATGAGGGTTATGTTTCCCCTTTTCCAGTCGATTTCAACCTGACTTCTCAAATATGATGGATAGTGTCTTAGCTACTTCATCTGTCAGTTCACTCAGGACCCATGGATGTATCTCATCAGGTCCCATGGGTTTCTGCACCTTCAGGTTCCTCAGAAGGTCTCAAACCTGATCTTTTCCTACAGTGGGTGGTACTTCATTCTCCCAGTCCTTGCCTTTGCCTTCTGCAACTTGGGTGGTGTGGATGAAGACTGAGGCAAGAAAGTCACTGAGTATCTCAGCCTTCTCCATATGCCAGGTAACCAGGCCTCCTGCTTGCTTTCTGTTATTCTTCCTAGTCTTCCTTTTATCACTAATGTAACCTGTAGAAGCTTGGCTTGTTACCCTTGACATCCCTGGCCAGATTTAACTCTGTCTGGGCTTTAGCTTTCCTAACATGATCCCATGCTGCTTGGACAATCTCTCTGTATTTGTCCCAGGCTACCTGTCCTTGCTTCCACTCTCTGTAGGCTTCCTTTTGCTGTTTGAGATTGTCCAGGAGCTCCTTGTTCATCCACGCAGGCCTCCTGGTGTTTTTGCCCAACTTCCTCTTTGTTGGGATGCATCGCTCCTGAGCTTGGAGGACGTGATCCTTGAATATTAACCAGCTTTCTTGGACTCCTCTTTCCACCTGGGCATTATCCCATGGTAGTTAGCCAAGCAGATCCCTGAAGAGGCCAAGGTCTGCTCTCCTGAAGTCCAGGGTAGTGAGCTCGCTGTGCACCCTCCTCATTGCCCTAAGGATCCACCATTCTGACTAAATGAAATTTCCCTTATTTCAATTTGTGCCCATTCCCTCCTGTCCTGTCACTGGACACCACTGAGAAGATCTTGTCTGGCCATCTTGTTTACACCCTCCCACCTGGTACTTATTCACATTGATAAGAAGCCTCCCGAGCTGGGAAGCCCAGTACTGGACACTTAATTCCAGATGTGGTCTCACCAGTGCTGAGTAGAGGGCAAAGATCACCGTCCTCAACCTGCTGGTGATGCCCTTTTTAATGCAGCCCAGAGGCCTGCTGGCCTTCTTTGCAGCAAGGGACCATTGCTGGCTCATGTTAAACTCATCAAACAGGACTCCCGGGTGCTTTCCAGCCAGTTCTGGTGCATTGCGTTATTCCTGCCCAAGCTCAGGACTTTGCACTTCCCTTTGCTCAACACCATGAGATGCCCGCCAGCGTACGTCTCCAGTCTTTGGAGGCACCTCTGAATGGCAGCACGTACACGCTAAGGTATCGGCTGCTCCTCTGAATTCTGTATCATCTGCAAACCTGCTGAGGTTGCACTATGTCCCACTGTCCAGGTCATTAACGGAGATATAACAACGATACAACAGTATTGGACCCAATAACGACCCTGGGGTACATATTGACTCATTGCCAGCTGGACTTTGTGCCCCTGACCCACAGTTTTTTGCTCAGTGGAAATCTATTGTGTGGATTGTTAGGAGGCTGATGTTGTGATGCCCGGCTGGGAGAAGCTGGAGGGTTTCTGCACTGCAGGCATGAACACCTCAGTCGTTGCTGGTTAATTTGACATCATTGACCGTACAAGCCAAGGTAAAATGAAACAATTTATTTATTGAATCTAAGTGCACCAATACAGTTACTAAAGAGTATAAAAACAGGTGACCAAAATTGAAAAGATGTTCCTATGTGTATTAATCCATTTAGATCACTACTAAAGTCTTCTCTTGGCCTACAGCTACCTGTAAGAGGTAGTTAAACATTTAGAGAGAAGGTGATGTTAGGGAAGTGCTTGTGTATCAATTCCCCTTCCGCATGTCTAGCCATTTTATTTAATTTTTTATTTCTCAATAGGTCTGTTTTTTGTTATAGAATGGGGAGTGGCTCTTACATACTTTTAAATTCTGAAGTTTGGCTAAAAAAGAGTCATTGTTTGCTTCTGGCATTTTAATGGCAGCCTGTGTGAACCAAGGCTTTTGGAATTCAGTTTTGGGTTTGGGGTTTTTTCTTTGCTATTATTCTGAAATCCAAAATAACTTATTTGTATTATTTTCCAAGCTAATTATGTCCCGTGGCAGAGACTGAGAAGTAGAAAATTTAAACAGGGGTCTGCTTGTTTTGTTTTTGAGAGGCAGATCAGTAACTCAGAATTTCACATGTACTATTAAAGGCTTTACCTAAAGGAGGGTGTCCCACTCAGTTCTCACATGACAGAACTTTGCGAATTTTAGAGCTCATTTTTCTGGTGCCCTCCAGATGTGAGGAGAAAAGACAAGAATGTTCAAAGCAGTAATAGCTTCTACACCTCTGCTGACTGCCTTTGGAGATGTACTAGTCAAAACACAGGAAATCTTTAGGTAATGTTCCTATAGATAGAATAATGATACCAGAGTTTAATTTTACACAATATAGAACAAAGATCTTGAACTCTCCAGTTAAACTTCTCTAAACTTAGTCTAATTAAAAGCTACCAGAATGGCTGAAAGAAAGGATTTAATTTTGATCTTAAATCTTGCTCTTTTGAACTATGGATTCCATTTAGAAAAAGAGTATGAGTGCATCAACTATAATTTTTAAATAAGTACTACCTGAAATATATGCATAGGCATTTTTAAATAAATCTCTGACAATTGCCTGGAATTCCTTAAAATTCTGTAGTATATTAAGCATCAATAAAGGAAGCACTACCCAAACTTATCTATGGAGATTCTGTAACAACTGACCTACTTGCTCAGGCAAGTATCACAAATTAGCAATCTTTTTCAGCCCAGAGAGCTTCAAAAATACTCCAGTCCCTTCTCAATTCAGGTTTTGGGTATGCAAAGTCTTAAAACAGTAATGTCTGAAACCTTAAATCTTTCAGTGCCAAGATGTTCTTTACCCCCTCATAAAGAGTACAGATGGAACCGTAGTGATCACCCACAGATAGTGATCAGTCTCATTTTCTCCAGTCAATTTAATATTTAAAGAGAATTTGAACTGTAACTCCAGGTAAGATCGGTTTAATTGGGATAGATTCCCAGTCAAGTTATAATAAAAACATTAACACCTTATCCCATTACAACCTCTTCCTATTTAAACATAGAAAGGCTGTTTTCAAGGGCTTATTCCCTAGGGTAATTAAACTGCCTCTTACTGAACTTGGCTACCAAAAGAGCATTTAAGTGGGAAATCTTTTTTTTTTTTTTTTCTTCCATTTCTTGCGGGCATATTTTAATTTGCCAGCAGAGCGTTTGGCCGATCCCACGCCAAATCAATTAGCGGACCCGACCCTGCCCGGTGAGAAGTGGGGGTTTGTACCCGGCCTCTTCGGTGCTCCGGGTTTACACCGAGAACCC